>JAKCWB010000160.1:0-23405 GCA_022388445.1 Zophobas atratus | reverse complement strand
TGTTAAAATTCTTCAGAAACGTCACTTTTGAAGTGTTTTCTTGTACTTTTAAGCCATCAGATACCCTACGGGTCGGAAAGTGCAACGAAACCATCAAATTTTAGCTAGAAACTGTATTTTTGTCGATTTTTATTGAATTTGAACTATATTTCAACGTTTTTTGATGGTTCTGAGCCACCAAACACACTTAAAGCATGCAGAATCGACTCAGAATAGGAAAAGGAGACGTTTAGGTCAATTTTATGCATTCTGGCGTTCGTAGATACAAGAAAACTGTTAAAATTCTTCAGAAACGTCACTTTTGAAGTGTTTTCTTGTACTTTTAAGCCAATCAGATACCCTACGGGCTCGGAAAGTGCAACGAAACCATCAAATTTTAGCTAGAAACTGTATTTTTGTCGATTTTTATTGAATTTGAACTATATTTCAACGTTTTTTGATGGTTCTGAGCCACCAAACACACTTAAAGCATGCAGAATCGACTCAGAATAGGAAAAGGAGACGTTTAGGTCAATTTTATGCATTCTGGCGTTCTGATTACTACGTCGAAGTGAACGAAACCAATTAAGAACTGTATTTTTGTCGATTTTTTTGAATTTGACTTTTTCACGTTTTTGATGTCTGAGCCACAAACTTAAAGATCAGAATCATAATAGAAAGAGACTTTAGTCAATTTTACATTTGGCGTTCGTAGATCAAGAAAGTAATCTTCAAAACGCATTTTGAAGTGTTTTCTTATTTTACCACATACCTAGGTCGGAATGCAACGAACATAATTTTAGTAACTTATTTTTGTCGATTTTATGAATTGACATATTCAGTTTTTGTGTCTGACCACCAAACACTTAAGATGCAGAATGATAATAGGAAAAGAGACGTTAGGTCAATTAATGCATTCTGGCGTTCTAGAACAAGAAACTTTAAAATTCTTAGAAGTCACTTTTGAAGTGTTTTCTTGTACTTTTAAGCCAATCAGATACACGGCTCGGAAGTGCAACGAAACTCAAATTTTAGCTAATAACTGATTTTTGTCGATTTTATTTTTGAATTATTTACAACGTTTTTTGATGTCTGAGCCACCAACACATTAAAGATGCAGAATCGACTAGAATAGGAAAGGAGCGTTTGGTCAATTTTATCGATCTGGCTTCGTTAAATTCAAGAAACGTTAATTTTGAAAGTTCCTTTATTTTTCTACTTAAGATAGATACCGGGCTCGGAAAGTGCAACGAAACCATAAATTTTAGCTAGAAATGATTTTGTGATTTTTTTGATTTAATATATTTCAACGTTTTTTTGGTGTTCTGAGCCACCAAAACACTTAAAGCATGCAGAATCGACTCAGAATAGGAAAAGAACGAGATTTTAGTCATTTGCTTCGTTAGAACAAGAAAACTGTTAAAATCTCAGAAACGTACTTTTGAAGTGTTTTTTCTTTACTATTAGAGCATCAGATACCCACGGGCTCGAAAGTGCACGAAACATAAATTTTAGCGAAACTTATATTTTGTCGTTTTTATTGATTTGAAGTTATTCAACATTTTTGTGGTTCTGAGCCACAAAACTAAAGCAGCAGAATCGACTCAGATGAAAGGACGTTTAGGTCAATTTTAATGCATTTCTGCGTCGTTGAGATACAGAAAACTTTAAAATCTTCAGAAACGTCTTTTGAAGTGTTTCTGTACTTTTAAGATCAGTACCTAGGGCTCGGAAAGTGCAACGAACTCAATTTTAGCTAGAAACTGTATTTGTCGAATGATGAAAGAAAAGTTTAGGTCACATCATCTGCTGAGATCAAGAAAGAAAACTAGGAATTTATTTTGCGTTTTGATTAGACAATACTACGTCGGAAAGTCACGAAACTTCAATTTTAGCTAGAAACTGTTTTTGCGATTTTATTATTTGAAACTATTTTCGTTTTTTGATGTTTACCCCAACACTACTTAAAGCATGCAGAATCGACTCAGAATAGGAAAAGGAGACGTTTAGGTCAATTTTATGCATTCTGGCGTTCGTAGATACAAGAAAACTGTTAAAATTCTTCAGAAACGTCACTTTTGAAGTGTTTTCTTGTACTTTTAAGCCAATCAGATACCTACGGGCTCGGAAAGTGCAACGAAACCATCAAATTTTAGCTAGAAAACTGTATTTTTGTCGATTTTTATTGAATTTGAACTATATTTCAACGTTTTTTGATGGTTCTGAGCCACCAAACACACTTAAAGCATGCAGAATCGACTCAGAATAGGAAAAGGAGACGTTTAGGTCAATTTTATGCATTCTGGCGTTCGTAGATACAAGAAAACTGTTAAAATTCTTCAGAAACGTCACTTTTGAAGTGTTTTCTTGTACTTTTAAGCCAATCAGATACCCTACGGGCTCGGAAAGTGCAACGAAACCATCAAATTTTAGCTAGAAACTGTATTTTTGTCGATTTTTATTGAATTTGAACTATATTTCAACGTTTTTTGATGGTTCTGAGCCACCAAAACACACTTAAAGCATGCAGAATCGACTCAGAATAGGAAAAGGGACGTTTAGGTCAATTTTATGCATTCTGGCGTTCGTAGATACAAGAAAACTGTTAAAATTCTTCAGAAACGTCACTTTTGAAGTGTTTTCTTGTACTTTTAAGCCAATCAGATACCTACGGGCTCGGAAAGTGCAACGAAACCATCAAAATTTTAGCTAGAAACTGTATTTTTGTCGATTTTTATTGAATTTGAACTATATTTCAACGTTTTTTGATGGTTCTGAGCCACCAAACACACTTAAAGCATGCAGAATCGACTCAGAATAGGAAAAGGAGACGTTTAGGTCAATTTTATGCATTCTGGCGTTCGTAGATACAAGAAAATGTTAAAATTCTTCAGAAAACGTCACTTTTGAAGTGTTTTCTTGTATTTTAAGCCAATCAGATACCCTACGGGCTCGGAAAGTGCAACGAAACCATCAAATTTTAGCTAGAAACTGTATTTTTGTCGATTTTTATTGAATTTGAACTATATTTCAACGTTTTTTGATGGTTCTGAGCCACCAAACACACTTAAAGCATGCAGAATCGACTCAGAATAGGAAAAGGAGACGTTTAGGTCAATTTTATGCATTCTGGCGTTCGTAGATACAAGAAAACTGTTAAAATTCTTCAGAAACGTCACTTTTGAAGTGTTTTCTTGTACTTTTAAGCCAATCAGATACCCTACGGGCTCGGAAAGTGCAACGAAACCATCAAATTTTAGCTAGAAAACTGTATTTTTGTCGATTTTTATTGAATTTGAACTATATTTCAACGTTTTTTGATGGTTCTGAGCCACCAAACACACTTAAAGCATGCAGAATCGACTCAGAATAGGAAAAGGAGACGTTTAGGTCAATTTTTATGCATTCTGGCGTTCGTAGATACAAGAAAACTGTTAAAATTCTTCAGAAACGTCACTTTTGAAGTGTTTTCTTGTACTTTTAAGCCAATCAGATACCCTACGGGCTCGGAAAGTGCAACGAAACCATCAAATTTTAGCTAGAAACTGTATTTTTGTCGATTTTTATTGAATTTGAACTATATTTCAACGTTTTTTGATGGTTCTGAGCCACCAAACACACTTAAAGCATGCAGAATCGACTCAGAATAGGAAAAGGAGACGTTTAGGTCAATTTTATGCATTCTGGCGTTCGTAGATACAAGAAAACTGTTAAAATTCTTCAGAAACGTCACTTTTGAAGTGTTTTCTTGTACTTTTAAGCCAATCAGATACCCTACGGGCTCGGAAGAAGTGCAACGAAACCATCAAATTTTAGCTAAAACTGTATTTTTGTCGATTTTTTATTGAATTTGAACTATATTTCAACGTTTTTTGATGGTTCTGAGCCACCAAACACACTTAAAGCATGCAGAATCGACTCAGAATAGAAAAGGAGACGTTTAGGTCAATTTTATGCATTCTGGCGTTCGTAGATAAAGAAAACTGTTAAAATTCTTCAGAAACGTCACTTTGAAGTGTTTTCTGTACTTTTAAGCCAATCAGATACCTACGGGCTCGGAAAGTGCAACGAAACATCAAATTTTAGCTAGAAAACTGTATTTTTGTCGATTTTTATTGATTTGAACTTATTTCAACGTTTTTGATGGTTCTGAGCCACAAACACACTTAAGCATGCAGAATCGACTCAGAATAGGAAAAGGAGACGTTTAGGTCATTTTATGCATTCTGGCGTTCGTAGATACAAGAAAATGTTAAAATTCTTCAAAAACGTCACTTTTGAAGTGTTTTCTTGTACTTTTAAGCCAATCAGATACCCTACGGGCTCGGAAAGTGCAACGAAACCATCAAATTTTAGCTAGAAACTGTATTTTTGTCGATTTTTATTGAATTTGAACTATATTTCAAGTTTTTTGATGGTTCTGAGCCACCAAACACACTTAAAGCATGCAGAATCGACTCAGAATAGGAAAAGGAGAGTTTAGGTCAATTTTATGCATTCTGGCGTTCGTAGATACAAGAAAACTGTTAAAATTCTTCAGAAACGTCACTTTTGAAGTGTTTTCTTGTACTTTTAAGCCAATCAGATACCTAGGGCTCGGAAAGTGCAACGAAACCATCAAATTTTAGCTAGAACTGTATTTTTGTCGTTTTTATTGAATTTGAACTTATTTCAACGTTTTTTGATGGTTCTGAGCCACAAACACACTTAAAGCATGCAGAATCGACTCAGAATAGGAAAAGGAGACGTTTAGGTCAATTTTATGCATTCTGGCGTTCGTAGATACAAGAAAACTGTTAAAATTCTTCAGAAACGTCACTTTTGAAGTGTTTTCTTGTACTTTTAAGCCAATCAGATACCCTACGGGCTCGGAAAGTGCAACGAAACCATCAAATTTTAGCTAGAAACTGTATTTTTGTCGATTTTTATTGAATTTGAATATATTTCAACGTTTTTTGATGGTTCTGAGCCACCAACACACTTAAGCATGCAGAATCGACTCAGAATAGGAAAGGAGACGTTTAGGTCAATTTTATGCATTCTGGCGTTCGTAGATACAAGAAAACTGTTAAAATTCTTCAGAAACGTCACTTTTGAAGTGTTTTCTTGTACTTTTAAGCCAATCAGATACCTACGGGCTCGGAAAGTGCAACGAAACCATCAAATTTTAGCTAGAAACTGTATTTTTGTCGATTTTTATTGAATTTGAACTATATTTCAACGTTTTTTGATGGTTCTGAGCCACCAAACACACTTAAAGCATGCAGAATCGACTCAGAATAGGAAAAGGAGACGTTTAGGTCAATTTTATGCATTCTGGCGTTCGTAGATACAAGAAAACTGTTAAAATTCTCAGAAACGTCACTTTTGAAGTGTTTTCTTGTACTTTTAAGCCAATCAGATACCTACGGGCTCGGAAAGTGCAACGAAACCATCAAATTTTAGCTAGAAACTGTATTTTTGTCGATTTTTATGAATTTGAACTATATTTCAACGTTTTTTGATGGTTCTGAGCCACCAAACACACTTAAAGCATGCAGAATCGATCAGAATAGGAAAAGGGAGTTTAGGTCAATTTTATGCATTCTGGCGTTCGTAGATACAAGAAAACTGTTAAAATTCTTCAGAAACGTCACTTTTGAAGTGTTTTCTTGTACTTTTAAGCCAATCAGATACCCTAGGGTCGGAAAGTGCAACGAAACCATCAATTTTAGCTAGAACTGTATTTTTGTCGATTTTTATTGAATTTGAACTATATTTCAACGTTTTTTGATGGTTCTGAGCCACCAAACACACTTAAGCATGCAGAATCGACTCAGAATAGGAAAAGGAGACGTTTAGGTCAATTTTATGCATTCTGGCGTTCGTAGATACAAGAAAACTGTTAAATTCTTCAGAAACGTCATTTTGAAGTGTTTTCTTGTACTTTTAAGCAATCAGATACCTACGGGCTCGGAAAGTGCAACGAAACCATCAAATTTTAGCTAGAAACTGTATTTTTGTCGATTTTTATTGAATTTGAACTATATTTCAACGTTTTTTGATGGTTCTGAGCCACCAAACACACTTAAGCATGCGAATCGATCAGAATAGGAAAAGGAGAGTTTAGGTCAATTTTATGCATTCTGGCGTTCGTAGATACAAGAAACTGTTAAAATTTTCAGAAACGTCACTTTGAAGTGTTTTCTTGTATTTTAACCCAATCAGATACCCACGGGCGAAGTGCAACGAACCATCAAATTTTAGCTAGAATGTATTTTGTCGATTTTTATTGAATTTGAACTATATTTCAACGTTTTGATGGTTCTGAGCCACCAAACACACTTAAAGCATGCAGAATCGACTCAGAATAGGAAAAGGAGACGTTTAGGTCAATTTTATGCATTCTGGGTTCGTAGATACAAGAAAACTGTTAAAATTCTTCAAAACGTCACTTTGAAGTGTTTTCTTGTACTTTTAAGCCAATCAGATACCTACGGGTCGGAAAGTGCAACGAAACCATCAAATTTTAGCTAGAAACTGTATTTTTGTCGATTTTTATTGAATTGAACTATATTTCAACGTTTTTTGATGGTTTGAGCACCAAACACACTTAAGCATGCAGAATCGACTCAGAATAGGAAAAGAGACGTTTAGGTCAATTTTATGCATTCTGGGTTCGTAGATACAAGAAAACTGTTAAATCTTCAGAAACGTCACTTTTGAAGTGTTTTCTTGTACTTTTAAGCCAATCAGATACCTACGGGTCGGAAAGTGCAACGAAACATCAAATTTTAGCTAGAAATGTATTTTTGTGATTTTATTGAATTGAACTATTTTCAACGTTTTTTGATGGTTTGGCCACAAACCACTTAAAGCATGCAGAATCGATCAGAATAGGAAAAGGAGAGTTTAGGTCAATTTTATGCATTCTGGCGTTCGTAGATACAAGAAAACTGTTAAAATTCTTCAGAAACGACTTTGAAGTGTTTTCTTGTACTTTAAGCCAATCAGATACCTACGGGCTCGGAAGTGCAACGAAACCATCAAATTTTAGCTAGAAACTGTATTTTGTCGATTTTTATTGAATTTGAACTATATTTCAACGTTTTTTGATGGTTCTGAGCCACAAACACACTAAGATGCAGAATCGATCAGATAGGAAAGGAGACGTTTAGGTCAATTTTATGATTTGGCGTTGTAGATACAAGAAAACTGTTAAATTCTTCAGAAACGTACTTTTGAAGTGTTTTCTTGTATTTTAAGCCAATCAGTACCCTACGGGCTCGGAAAGTGCAACGAAACCATCAAATTTTAGCTAGAAACTGTATTTTTGTCGATTTTTATTGAATTTGAATATATTTCAACGTTTTTTGATGGTTTGAGCCACCAAAACACACTTAAAGCATGCAGAATCGACTCAGAATAGGAAAAGGAGACGTTTAGGTCAATTTTATGCTTCTGGCGTTGTAGATACAAGAAAACTGTTAAAATTCTTCAGAAACGTCACTTTTGAAGTGTTTTCTTGTACTTTTAAGCCAATCAGATACCCTACGGGCTCGGAAAGTGCAACGAAACCATCAAATTTTAGCTAGAAACTGTATTTTTGTCGATTTTTATTGAATTTGAACTATATTTCAAGTTTTTTGATGGTTCTGAGCCACCAAACAACTTAAAGCATGCAGAATCGACTCAGAATAGGAAAAGGAGACGTTTAGGTCAATTTTATGCATTCTGGCGTTCGTAGATACAAGAAAACTGTTAAAATTCTTCAGAAACGTCACTTTTGAAGTGTTTTCTTGTACTTTTAAGCCAATCAGATACCTACGGGCTCGGAAAGTGCAACGAAACCATCAAATTTTAGCTAGAAACTGTATTTTTGTCGATTTTTATTGAATTTGAACTATATTTCAACGTTTTTTGATGGTTCTGAGCCACCAAAACACTTAAAGCATGCAGAATCGACTCAGAATAGGAAAAGGAGACGTTTAGGTCAATTTTATGCATTTGGCGTTCGTAGATACAAGAAAACTGTTAAAATTCTTCAGAAACGTCACTTTTGAAGTGTTTTCTTGTACTTTTAAGCCAATCAGATACCCTACGGGCTCGGAAAGTGCAACGAAACCATCAAATTTTAGCTAGAAACTGTATTTTTGTCGATTTTTATTGAATTTGAACTATATTTCAACGTTTTTTGATGGTTCTGAGCCACCAAACACACTTAAAGCATGCAGAATCGACTCAGAATAGGAAAAGGAGACGTTTAGGTCAATTTTATGCATTCTGGCGTTCGTAGATACAAGAAAACTGTTAAAATTCTTCAGAAACGTCACTTTTGAAGTGTTTTCTTGTACTTTTAAGCCAATCAGATACCCTACGGGCTCGGAAAGTGCAACGAAACCATCAAATTTTAGCTAGAAACTGTATTTTTTGTCGATTTTTATTGAATTTGAACTATATTTCAACGTTTTTTGATGGTTCTGAGCCACCAAACACACTTAAAGCATGCAGAATCGACTCAGAATAGGAAAAGGAGACGTTTAGGTCAATTTTATGCATTCTGGCGTTCGTAGATACAAGAAAACTGTTAAAATTCTTCAGAAACGTCACTTTTGAAGTGTTTTCTTGTACTTTTAAGCCAATCAGATACCCTACGGGCTCGGAAAGTGCAACGAAACCATCAAATTTTAGCTAGAAACTGTATTTTTGTCGATTTTTATTGAATTTGAACTATATTTCAACGTAAAAACTGTTAAATCTTCAGAACCACTTTGAAGTGTTTTTTGTATTAGCATCAGTCCTAGGGCCGAAGTGCACGACACATTTAACGTTTTGCGATTTATGATTGAACATTTAATTTTGAGTTGGCCCACATAAGCAGAGAATGCATGAAGGGTTGGTCATTTGCATTGGTTGTAGATCAGAAAACGTTAATTTTCAATCATTTTGAGTTTTTCTATTAAGCATCATACACGCGAATGAGAACCAATTTGTAGAATGTTTTTGTCGTTTATGATTGAACTAGAATAATTCAGAATCATTGAGTTTTGATTACATCGATCCTCGGCGAGTAACGACATCATTGCTAGACTGTATTTTTCGATTTATGATTATATATCACGTTTTGTGGTTTGAGCACAACACCTTAAGTGCGAATCGACATGGAAGAGGTAGTATTTTAGCTTGCTTGTGTAAGAACTTAATTCTGAACGCTTTGGTTTTTGTACTTTAGCCTCAGACAGCTCGATGCACGACTATTTTAGTAGAAGTTTTGTGTTTTTTATTGAAATTACGTTTTGGGTTGGCCAACCTACATGAGATGATAGTGAAGGAGACGTTATCATTAGCATCTGGTCTAGATAAAAGTAATTCTAGAGCCTTGAGTTTCTGTCTTTTAGCTATACTCGCTGAAGTGCAGACATATTTTGCTAGAAGTTTTGTCGATTTTTATATTTGAATTATTAAGTTTTGTGTTCGAGCACAACTAACTGCAGATCGATCGAAGGAAGAAGTTGGTCATTAGCATGGGTGATCGAATGTAATTCTCAGAACGCACTTGAAGTTTTTGTATTTTGCATAACACGCGAAAGTGCACGAACATCAAATTAGCTAGAACGTATTTTGTGTTTTGATTGAACTTTCAGTTTTTGGTTGCACAAACTAAAGATGCGATCGCATGAAGGTTAGTTTTATTGGTTGTGATCAGAACTGTAATCTGAAGTCCTTGATTTTTGTATTTACATCACAGGTCGGAGTGCACGAACACAATTTGTAAACGTTTTGCGTTTTTGATTGACTTTTTGAGGTTCAGCACAAACACTTAAAGCATGCAGATCGACTCAGAATAGGAAAGGACTTTAGCAATTTAGCATTCTGGCTCGTAGTCAAGAAACTTTAAATTTTCAGAAACGTCATTTTGAAGTGTTTTCTTTATTTTAGCATCAGATACCTAGGGCTCGGAAAGTGCAACGAAACCATCAAATTTAGTAAATGTATTTTTGCATTTTTATTGAATTTGAATATATTCAACGTTTTTTGATGGTTCTGAGCCACCAAACACTTAAAGCTGCAGAACGACTCAAATAGAAAAGGAACGTTGTATTTTTGCATTTTGTTGTAGATACAAAAACGTTAAATTCTTCAAACGTCACTTTGAAGTGTTTTCTTGTATTTTAAGCCAATCAGATACCCTACGGCTCGGAAAGAAAACCATAATTTTAGTAGAACTTTTTTTTTGTCTTTTATTAATTTGAACTTATTTCAAGTTTTTGATGGTTCTGCCACAACATAAGATGCAGATCGATCAGAGGAAAAGAACTTAGGCAATTATGCATTGGCGTCGTAGATCAACTGTTAAATCTTCAGAAACGTATTTTGAGGTTTTCTTGTACTTTTAGCCATCAGAACCTACGGCTCGGAAGTGCAACGAAACATCAAATTTTAGCTAAAACTGTATTTTTGTCGATTTTTATGATTTGAAATACAACGTTTTTTGATGGTTCTGAGCACCAAACAACTTAAGCATGCAGTCGACTCGTAGAAAGGAGACGTTTAAATTTTAGCATTCTGGTTTCGTAGATACAGAAAACTTTAAAATCTCAGAAACGTCACTTTGATGTTTTGTACTTTTACAATAGATACCCTACGGCTCGGAAGTGACGAACCATCAAATTTTAGCTAGAAATATTTGTCGATTTTTATTGAATTTAACATTTCAACGTTTTTTGATGTTGAGCCACAAACCACAAAGATGCGAATGATCAGATAGGAAAAGAGTTTAGTCAATATGCATCGGTCGTAGATCAAAACTGTAAAATCTTCAAACGACTTTGAATTTTCTTTATTTTAGCCATCAATACCCTACGGTCGAAAGTAACGAAAATAATTTAGCTAAAATGTATTTTGTCGATTTTATGAATTTAACTTATTTCAGTTTTTTTGTTTTAGCACCAAACACACTTAAAGATGCAGAATCGATCAAATAGGAAAACGTTTAGGTCAATTTTATGCATTTGCGTCTAGTCAAGAAACTTTAAAATCTCGACTCATTTGAAGTTTTGTATTTTAACATCATCCAGGCGAAGTGCAACGAAACTCATTGCAAACTATTTTGTTTTTTATTGATTGATAATTCACGTTTTTGATGGTTCTAGCCACCAAACACACTTAAGCATGCAGAATCGACTCAGAATAGGAAAGGGAGTTTAGGTCAATTATCATTCTGGCTTGTAGATACAAAAATGTTAAATTTTAGAACGTCTTTTGATGTTCTTTACTTTTAAGCCAAAGTACTACGGGCTCGGAAAGTGCAACGAAACTCAAATTTTAGCTAGAACTTATTTTTGTGATTTTTAAATTTGAATAATTTCGTTTTTGATGGTTCTGAGCCACCAACACTTAAAGCATGCAGAATCGACTCAATAGGAAAGGAGACGTTTAGGTCAATTTTATGCATTCTGGCGTTCGTAGATACAAGAAAACTGTTAAAATTCTTCAGAAACGTCACTTTTGAAGTGTTTTCTTGTACTTTTAAGCCAATCAGATACCCTACGGGCTCGGAAAGTGCAACGAAACCATCAAATTTTAGCTAGAAACTGTATTTTTGTCGATTTTTATTGAATTTGAACTATATTTCAACGTTTTTTTGATGGTTCTGAGCACCAAACACACTTAAAGCATGCAGAATCGACTCAGAATAGGAAAAGGAGACGTTTAGGTCAATTTTATGCATTCTGGCGTTCGTAGATACAAGAAAACTGTTAAAATTCTTCAGAAACGTCACTTTTGAAGTGTTTTCTTGTACTTTTAAGCCAATCAGATACCCTACGGGCTCGGAAAGTGCAACGAAACCATCAAATTTTAGCTAGAAACTGTATTTTTGTCGATTTTTATTGAATTTGAACTATATTTCAACGTTTTTTGATGGTTCTGAGCCACCAAACACACTTAAAGCATGCAGAATCGACTCAGAATAGGAAAAAGGAGACGTTTTAGGTCAATTTTATGCATTCTGGCGTTCGTAGATACAAGAAAACTGTTAAAATTCTTCAGAAACGTCACTTTTGAAGTGTTTTCTTGTACTTTTAAGCCAATCAGATACCCTACGGGCTCGGAAAGTGCAACGAAACCATCAAATTTTAGCTAGAAACTGTATTTTTGTCGATTTTTATTGAATTTGAACTATATTTCAACGTTTTTTGATGGTTCTGAGCCACCAAACACACTTAAAGCATGCAGAATCGACTCAGAATAGGAAAAGGAGACGTTTAGGTCAATTTTATGCATTCTGGCGTTCGTAGATACAAGAAAACTGTTAAAATTCTCAGAAACGTCACTTTTGAAGTGTTTTCTTGTACTTTTAAGCCAATCAGATACCCTACGGGCTCGGAAAGTGCAACGAAACCATCAAATTTTAGCTAGAAACTGTATTTTTGTCGATTTTTATTGAATTTGAACTATATTTCAACGTTTTTTGATGGTTCTGAGCCACCAAACACACTTAAAGCATGCAGAATCGACTCAGAATAGGAAAAGGAGACGTTTAGGTCAATTTTATGCATTCTGGCGTTCGTAGATACAAGAAAACTGTTAAAATTCTTCAGAAACGTCACTTTTGAAGTGTTTTCTTGTACTTTTAAGCCAATCAGATACCCTACGGGCTCGGAAAGTGCAACGAAACCATCAAATTTTAGCTAGAAACTGTATTTTTGTCGATTTTTATTGAATTTGAACTATATTTCAACGTTTTTTTGATGGTTCTGAGCCACCAAACACACTTAAAGCATGCAGAATCGACTCAGAATAGGAAAAGGAGACGTTTAGGTCAATTTTATGCATTCTGGCGTTCGTAGATACAAGAAAACTGTTGTAAAATTCTTCAGAAACGTCACTTTTGAAGTGTTTTCTTGTACTTTTAAGCCAATCAGATACCCTACGGGCTCGGAAAGTGCAACGAAACCATCAAATTTTAGCTAGAAACTGTATTTTTGTCGATTTTTATTGAATTTGAACTATATTTCAACGTTTTTTGATGGTTCTGAGCCACCAAACACACTTAAAGCATGCAGAATCGACTCAGAATAGGAAAAGGAGACGTTTAGGTCAATTTTATGCATTCTGGCGTTCGTAGATACAAGAAAACTGTTAAAATTCTTCAGAAACGTCACTTTTGAAGTGTTTTCTTGTACTTTTAAGCCAATCAGATACCCTACGGGCTCGGAAAGTGCAACGAAACCATCAAATTTTAGCTAGAAACTGTATTTTTGTCGATTTTTATTGAATTTGAACTATATTTCAACGTTTTTTTGATGGTTCTGAGCCACCAAACACACTTAAAGCATGCAGAATCGACTCAGAATAGGAAAAGGAGACGTTTAGGTCAATTTTATGCATTCTGGCGTTCGTAGATAACAAGAAAACTGTTAAAATTCTTCAGAAACGTCACTTTTGAAGTGTTTTCTTGTACTTTTAAGCCAATCAGATACCCTACGGGCTCGGAAAGTGCAACGAAACCATCAAATTTTAGCTAGAAACTGTATTTTTGTCGATTTTTATTGAATTTGAACTATATTTCAACGTTTTTTGATGGTTCTGAGCCACCAAACACACTTAAAGCATGCAGAATCGACTCAGAATAGGAAAAGGAGACGTTTAGGTCAATTTTATGCATTCTGGCGTTCGTAGATACAAGAAAACTGTTAAAATTCTTCAGAAACGTCACTTTTGAAGTGTTTTCTTGTACTTTTAAGCCAATCAGATACCCTACGGGCTCGGAAAGTGCAACGAAACCATCAAATTTTAGCTAGAAACTGTATTTTTGTCGATTTTTATTGAATTTGAACTATATTTCAACGTTTTTTGATGGTTCTGAGCCACCAAACACACTTAAAGCATGCAGAATCGACTCAGAATAGGAAAAGGAGACGTTTAGGTCAATTTTATGCATTTCTGGCGTTCGTAGATACAAGAAAACTGTTAAAATTCTTCAGAAACGTCACTTTTGAAGTGTTTTCTTGTACTTTTAAGCCAATCAGATACCCTACGGGCTCGGAAAGTGCAACGAAACCATCAAATTTTAGTAGCTAAAACTGTATTTTTGTCGATTTTTATTGAATTTGAACTATATTTCAACGTTTTTTGATGGTTCTGAGCCACCAAACACACTTAAAGCATGCAGAATCGACTCAGAATAGGAAAAGGAGACGTTTAGGTCAATTTTATGCATTCTGGCGTTCGTAGATACAAGAAAACTGTTAAAATTCTTCAGAAACGTCACTTTTGAAGTGTTTTCTTGTACTTTTTAAGCCAATCAGATACCCTACGGGCTCGGAAAGTGCAACGAAACCATCAAATTTTAGCTAGAAACTGTATTTTTGTCGATTTTATTGAATTTGAACTATATTTCAACGTTTTTTGATGGTTCTGAGCCACCAAACACACTTAAAGCATGCAGAATCGACTCAGAATAGAAAAGGAGACGTTTAGGTCAATTTTATGCATTCTGGCGTTCGTAGATACAAGAAAACTGTTAAAATTCTTCAGAAACGTCACTTTTGAAGTGTTTTCTTGTACTTTTAAGCCAATCAGATACCCTACGGGCTCGGAAAGTGCAACGAAACCATCAAATTTAGCTAGAAACTGTATTTTTGTCGATTTTTATTGAATTTGAACTATATTTCAACGTTTTTTGATGGTTCTGAGCCACCAAACACACTTAAAGCATGCAGAATCGACTCAGAATAGGAAAAGGAGACGTTTAGGTCAATTTATATGCATTCTGGCGTTCGTAGATACAAGAAAACTGTTTAAAATTCTTCAGAAACGTCACTTTTGAAGTGTTTTCTTGTACTTTTTAAAGCCAATCAGATACCCTACGGGCTCGGAAAGTGCAACGAAACCATCAAATTTTAGCTAGAAACTGTATTTTTGTCGATTTTTATTGAATTTGAACTATATTTCAACGTTTTTTGATGGTTCTGAGCCACCAAACACACTTAAAGCATGCAGAATCGACTCAGAATAGGAAAAGGAGACGTTTAGGTCAATTTTATGCATTCTGGCGTTCGTAGATACAAGAAAACTGTTAAAATTCTTCAGAAACGTCACTTTTGAAGTGTTTTCTTGTACTTTTTTTTTTTTTTTTTTTATTATTATTTGATAATTATAAATTGTGTGTGTGTAGAGCATTTTGTTACCTCCGTAAATGTGTTTGTTATCTCTGGATTTTGCAAATAATAATTGATTTGTTGTGGACCTATGTGTTCCTCGCACTGATGAGATCTAATCTATACTATTTTATCTACTAGATCTTCGCTTCAAAGCATTAATTTGTGTAACTTCCTGGTAGAAATCGCACATATTCAAGGTAATTAGTAGTTTTTATTTATTATACTTCTTGCAACAGCTGATTAACTGAAACAAAACCTACCACTTGTATTTGTACCCGTGGCCTTCCTCTGTCTGTCGGCTGGTTAGTCACCCTGATAGGCCCCTGGGTGCGAAGCTGTGTATCCCGTTTTTTTTTTCCTTATAGATATTTATTGTTGCATAAACTACTATAAATTATGAGTCCATGTCTCAATTGTGGAAAGACAGGGTCAGCACCTACGCTAAACTGTGACAGCTGTCAAGGCGTCTTGCACTTCAGTTGCGTTGGGTTGTCAGAAAACGAAATCAAACTAACTAGATCGAAATCAAAGTCAATAAAGGTGGTATGCAATTCTTGTAATGGTAATATGGCTATGTTCAAAAATCTTCAAACAATGATTTCATCGTTACAAGCAGAATTCGCTGCGTCTCTAAACCAGTTAAAAACCGATTGTGAAACTCAAATAAATGCTCTTAGGGAATCTATCAACAACCAACAGTTGCAGCAGTCATCTCAGCAGTTTGAAGATGTGGTCCAGGAAGTTTATGAAAGACAAAAGAGGGGCAAAAACTTAATCATATATGGTGTTCCTGAACAGGAGGAGGGCGTTCAAAGGATGGAAAGTGACTGTGAAGTAGTTTCTAACGTGTTAAAAGCGGTTAGACCAGACTTTATAGTTCCGCAGGATCTAAAAGTTTATCGTTTAGGTCAACATACACGAGAAGCTGCTCATAGTAGACCAATTAAAATTACTTTAGCTGATGAATCTGAAGTCGTTAAATTTATTCGTAACAACAGAATTCTAAAAAATAATGCAAACTTCAATAATATATCCTTGGCACCAGATCGCACGATTAAACAGCGCGAACATTATAAACAGTTGAAACGGGAACTTGATAACAGAACTAATAATGGAGAAGCTAATCTCAGAATTCGTTACATTAATGGCACTCCAAAAATTGTTCATTTAAACTAGATTCAACACCCAGTTACAAAGCCCTTAATTGTATTTATCAAAATGTTCGTGGTTTGAGATCTAAGGTAGTCGATTTTTTCAATGCGATTTCTTCTGCAAATTTTGACATAATAGCAATAACTGAATCATGGCTAAAGAACGACATCAGCGACTCTGAAATATTTCCGCATAACTACGTAGTATTTCGCAAAGATCGAATAACTGAAGGTTCCAAGGTCAGTAGGGGAGGTGGTGTAGTGCTAGCTTTCAAAGATACACTATCGACAACTAATTTGGACTTGTCTATTTTTAATGAAATGTTACCAATGATAGATATAGTGGGTGCTAAGATACAAGGTACTAATTTTGTGAAGTTATATGTTTTACTTATATATTTACCGCCTTCAACTTCTTTCGATGACTTCAGCTTATTCTTTGAACTTCTAAGTTCGTTGAAAATTCTTCGGGATGACAAAGTACTGATACTAGGTGACTTTAATACGCCTTCATTCAATACATCTATACCAGACAGATTTGGCAATATAATAAATAATTTCAAGGAATTTCAGGACATTAGTCAATACAACAACATACCAAATCATCTTAATCGCTTATTAGATTTGGTCTTTGCCAATCTTAATATTCAGGTAGAGAAATGTTTGACTCCTCTAGTTGATGAAGATCCGCATCATCCTACCTTGTTTATCAAACTAAATATAATTCCCAATAAGTCCACTAATTTTTGCATGAACCATAACGAAAAAAGTTATAATTTTAGGAGGGCCAACTTTCCTTTATTGTATAGCTTAATAGCTTCCACTGACTGGTCGAGCTGTGACTCGTGCGATGATGTTGAAATTGCCTACACTATTTTTCAAAATTTATTACATCAAGCTTTTAACGCAAGTGTTCCTAAACTGCAAGTTAACAGATCTCGGAAGGCTTACTATCCGCCCTGGTTTACTTCAGAAATTATTAGAAGTCTTCATACTAAAAACAAAATTTTAAAGCAATACAAAAAATTCAAAACGCAATATTATTATCAACTATTTAGCTGTCATCGAGCTAAAATTAAAACTCTCATGGCTACCGCCTATAGAAGGTACATCTCAAATATGGAACTTGTTGTCTCAAGTGATCCAAAAAAAATTTGGTCATTTATCGACTACAAGAAAGGTAGAACTAGGATTCCTGGGTCAATGGAGTTCAATAATGTTAAGTTGGAATCACCGCAGTCTATAGTGAATGCTTTTGGTGAATACTTTAGTAGCGTGTATGTGAAATCAGACCCTAACAACTTACCATCTACTTTACACTTAATTCAAAATTTGAACCTAACCATCTCATACATATCGGAAGATGAAATAATAGAAGCATTAAAGTCCTGTAAAAATACTATGACATCTGGACCTGACGGTATTCCAAGCTTCTTCTTGAAAGACTGTGCATCGGTTCTTGTTAACCCGTTGTATGTGCTATTCAATTTAATACTTCGGCAATCTTCGGTTCCATCTCAATGGAAAAATGCTGCTATTTGTCCAATCTTTAAAAAGGGTGACAAAGCTAATGTAGAAAATTATAGGCAAGTTTGCTTAATATGCAATTTTGCTAAAGTTTTCGAGTCTATTATATATAAGCGCATTTATTCATCTGTTAGTCATTTGATCACTCCAGTTCAACACGGCTTCGTACAGAAAAGATCTACAATCTCCAATTTAGCCTGCCTATCGCAATTTGTATCTAAAGCTATTGACAATAACAGTCAAGTTGATGTGGTGTATACGGACTTCCAAAAAGCCTTTGATCAGATTGATCATTTTGTTTTGCTTAACAAGTTAAATGCCTTGGGTTTTTCTGCGAAACTACTAGCTTTGTTAAAGTTTTATTTGCTTGGTAGACAACAGTATGTGAGATATCGCAACTATACTTCTTCGACATTTTCACCATCTTCGGGAGTACCCCAGGGGTCCAATTTAGGACCTCTCCTTTTTTTGCTGTTTATTAACGATTTGCCAGAAGTTGTTACTTGTGAAAGTCTCTTATTTGCCGATGATTATAAATTGTATGCTGAAATTAAATGGACAGAGGACGGTGAAGCTTTACAAGAGAACCTTGATGCAGTTTTGAGATGGTGCAACTTGAATCGACTGTCGCTAAATGTCTCTAAATGTAATGTTGTAACTTATTCTAGAAAAAAACAAACCATTAACTATCCATATAATATTAACTCTGTCAATATAAATCGTTTAGAGTGTATCAAAGACCTCGGCATTTTGTTTGATAATCAGTTTACTTTTGTTGGACACATACAAGACATGGTCAAAAAAGCTTTCAGAACCTATGGGTTTATTTATAGGAATTGTCGTGATTTTTCTGATATACGTACTTTATTTCTGCTGTTTTTTTCTTTAGTTAGATCTAGGTTAGAGTATGGAGCAATTATTTGGTTTCCTATATACAAAATACATATTGTATGCATTGAATCAGTTCAAAGATCATTTTTAAAATTTGTGTGTTTGCTCTTAGACGGCTCGTACCCTGCAAGAGGCTTCGATCATGAGACTTTGCTTTCTAGGTTTAATATTAACTCGCTGAGTACAAGAAGAATAATATTGCTGGTCCGATTTTTGTATAATTTAGTTAATTATAAAATTAACTGTTCATCACTTTTAAATGAAGTAAATTTTGCTATTCCGCGTCAGAGCACACGGCATGTTTATACTTTTTATAGTTCGTTCAATAGAACCAATGCTATGTATAAATCACCCATATCTTTAATGTGCAATTACTATAACCAAATATGTAGGAAGTTTGATATTAATTTTGACAAGGCGAGTTCGTTAAGCCGTGCTATTATTGAAGAATTTGGTCTTTAAATTTAGGAAGTTTTATTTAATTTTGGTGCAGTTTAGCCAGGTTTCTCTGTATTTTTTTTTTTTCTTTTTTATAATAATTTCTAAATTAAGTAACTTATGTACTCTCTTAATCACATATAGTTTAATTTTATTATTTCCTGTAAGTGGGTGTAAAACCTGTTGGAAATAAAGTTTATTTATTTATTATTTATTTATTTATAATATAGAGTAGAGTTCCTTTGGAACTATATAACTCAATAGAATATCAATGTGTCTTGTATTACCATTGAAAGAACTCATCAATGCGATTCTTAAACAAATTAACATTTTCCACATCTATTATTTCCGTAGGTAACCTGTTCCAACTTTTTATTACACGAACCGGAAAAAAGTTTTTCATAATGTCGGTTTTAAATTTTGGTACGGACAGTGACAAACTATGCCCTCTTAATCTTTGGGATCCTCTAATCTGAAAAATTTGTTGACCTTCCTTTCCAAGTTTCAAGATTTTAAATGTATGTATCAAGTCCCCTCTTAGTCTACGATCTGAAAGTGTTATCAATTTCATATGTTTTAGACGTGTGTTATAATTGGGTCTTCTAGCGCCAAAGCACCATCTAGTAAACTTACGTTGCACTTTTTCATAAGTTTCAAGATCCTGAATTCTATTTGGGTACCAAACAACATTCGCAAATTCTAAAATTGGGCGAACATATGTTTTAAAAATCTTTGCCATTAAAGAAATATTCTTTTTGAAAACGTTTTACATAAGGTGTACATTCTTAAATTAGCTTTTTTTACTTGTTTTATTATGTGATTTGTCCATGTTAGATTTCTGTGAATTTGAACTCCTAAATCATTATGTTCTGTGACTCTCGATAGACATTCACCTTGTATTTGATAATTTATGTTCGATTTATCCTTACCAATGCGAAGGACTTTACATTTAGATTTATTGAGTGGAATACCCCATTGTTGTCCCCAGTCAAAGATAACGTTAATATCATTTTGTAAAACAGATGCATTAGAAATATGATTGTACACTTTGATATCATCGGCATACATTGCACAGGAGGAAGTTATTGACTTAGGTATATCGGCTGTGTAGAGAAGAAATAACTTGGGCCCTAAGACAGAACCTTGTGGTACTCCACTTAATACATCGAATATATCACTGAAACCATTTCCAACTCTAACAAAAAATTTTCTGTTCGAAAGAAAGCATTCTATCCATCTTAATAAATTTCCACTAATACCATAAGAATTTAATTTCATTAGTAGTAACTTTAAAGGCACTTTATCGAATGCCTTTGAAAAATCTAAGTAGACAACATCAACAGTTTCAGAGTTATCTAAAGCTTTCGACCAATCGTTAATGCAAGTTAACAGATTTTGCTCAACAGATCTACCTTTAAGAAACCCAAATTGTTGCCTAGGAATTAATTCATATTTTTGCAGATAGAGATCTAGCTGATCAACTATTATGCTTTCCATAATTTTAACTACTGGAGATGTGAGACTAATCGGTCTATAGTTTTTAACATCAAACCTATTACCACTTTTATAAATGGGCCGTATAAGAGCGATTTTCCAGTCGTTTGGTAGAATTGACATTTTATAGGACTGATCCATTATAATGTGTAAAGGAATTGCAAGTAATTGACTGCAGTGTTTAAATACAGCTGGGGATATCATGTCTGGTCCAGGACAAGATGTTGGTTTAATCAACTCTAACTTTTTAGAGATCATATTAATCTCAAATGTGATATCAGAAAGGGTTCCATCTGTATGACTTTTAATAGGTAACGGTGGTTTATGACTGATATTGTTATATGATTCTGAGAAAAATTTTGCCAACAAATTTGCAGTTTCATTATCACTCATGGTTTTAGAGTTATCTGGACGATTTAACCTCAATTCCTTTGTTACCGACGACAATGCGCGTTTTATATATTTGAATACTACCTTAGGATTCTCGCTACTTACAATACTTTCTTCATAGTTATTTCTAGCTTTCTTGATTTCTTTGATTAGTGTGTTCGAAAAAATCCTGTGTGATATGTAATCTTCTGCTAATTTAGTCCTTCTGTATTTTTGCCACATTGCTTTCTTGCGTTTTATTAAATTAAATATGTAACTATTTATCCAAGGTTTTGACGGGTTTGATATGTACGTTTTATAATTCGAACACTCCATCTGTAGACTGAGTAAAGTTGCACAAAATGTTTGCCAGTTTTCTTCAACTGCATTTGAGGTAAGCTTGGTTTTCCAATCAATTTCAGCTAATAGTTTATTGATTTTATTGAAGTCGAGAAATGTTTTCCTGACTATCGTTCTCTTTGGCATAACATTTATACCACTCTGAACATTGAATGTAAGCAATGCATGATCCGATTTACCTATTGGTGGAAGATATTGCAAATCAGTGGCTAAATTGTCATTCGAAACAAAAATCAGATCTAAAAGGCTAGGATTTTGACCACTACGAAAACGAGTAAATTCTTCAACTATTTGAACGGCGTGAGTGTTTGATAAGAAATCAATTAAAGGTAGACAAGAAGCAGGTACATGTAAATCGTAGCTCAGTGGCCAAGAGATTTCAGAGAAATTAAAATCACCGGTAATAACAATATTGTCATATTTTTGAAACAGATCTGTGAGAAAAATGAAAAGTTCTTGGTCGTTTTCAAAGGAGGTGCTAGAGGGACGGTAAATGCACCCAAAAACAAATATAAAACTTTTAAATGTTATTAACAGGAACAAACATTCCGTTCCACGCAAAGCATTGGGGATAATGTCAACAGTGTACTGTAAAAAAATATTATTATTTAAATAAATACAAACCCCTCCACCTCTCGAATGAACTCTATCATGCCTATAAATTTTATACCCCGGAATATTAACAAGTGAGTCACTATGACTATCATTTAACCATGTTTCCGATACCGCCACAACATTTGGTTTATAAAAATGAACTATAGCTACTAATTCATCGAATTTTGCCAGTAAACTATCTAGATTTGTATAACAGCAACACCAGTTCTGAATCACGGATGTTATAGAAGAGTATGGCTCTAAAGAAAGATTGCATCTATTCATCAAGGACAATTCTGGTTGCTATTGTTTTAAAAGCAGGCTCTTTTTAAATTTCTCAACCTCACGCAAATATACAGGACACGATAAATCCCAAGCTCCATGATTTGCATCTAATAACTCCTTATCATTATTTATAGCTTTCATACAGTTTACGCATTTAAGATATTCAGCTTTGCAATCTGAATGAGAGTGATCTAACTTTTCCGAGACACCACATTTAGGACACGATTTCTGATTAGAACAATGTTTAGAAGAATGGTGGAACCCGTTACAGTTGTAACAACGCATTATTTCGACAGCATCAAAAATATAACAATGATCGTACCCTATGAATAAATCTCCAACCTTAATAAGAGTGTCATAAGAATTTTTGTCCAACTGGATTAATGCTT
Source organism: Zophobas atratus (assembly GCA_022388445.1). Taxonomy (NCBI): domain Eukaryota; kingdom Metazoa; phylum Arthropoda; class Insecta; order Coleoptera; family Tenebrionidae; genus Zophobas; species Zophobas atratus. Next base: position 782 of record JAKCWB010000160.1, on the reverse strand, counting down.
GGTAGACTTTGGGGTTTTTCTTAGTAGGAAAGGATTTTATTAAAGAGCAATCAATACTCAGGTTGATACTGGTGCAGTTATTACGTACAGCATGTTCAATATACTCAATTATTTCTTCAGCATTATACATTTCAGTCATTCCAACAATTTTGATACGAGGCTGAACACCTTTAACTTCCTTTATATCGTAATTCTCGGACAGTTTATCAGAAGCCAACTTTTTAAAACGCAAATTCTCTTCCTTCGAAGAGAAACCTAATAAAATGCCACCATTTTTTACGTTTTTAACTTTGGAGACTTTTAAATTTGAATCAACCGTATTAATGTTTCTATTAATATCCATCTTGGTTTTGGTAGTCGATTGCTCCGTATTTTTAGGTTTTACAATTACTGCTGGCTGAGTTTTATTTTTTATAATTTCAGAATATTTTGGTGCCTCTTGAGCCGGTGCAGATAATTTCGATTCAGCGACTTTTAAAAAATTTGTCTTTAAATCCGCAAAAACAGTGTTCAGGTTATCGAGCATTTCAGTATACTTTTGCTCTAAGAGATTGTGAAGACTAGGCTGATCAATAGAAAAACATTTTTTGTTACAGTCGGCACATTTCCACGATAATCCGGGAATAGATATAAGATGTTCATATACACCATCGGAAATGTTAACACAGGAAATGTGATAACGTCTGTTACAAACACCCGCGCATTGTACAGAAAAATCAGATTCATTAATTGCTCCTAAGCAGTAACCACAAGGGGTCAGCATTTTAAAGGTGCTGTTTTCA
>JAKCWB010000159.1:5000-23443 GCA_022388445.1 Zophobas atratus | reverse complement strand
GGTAAATTTTATCATTCTCGTTGTAATACAAGAAAACTTTTAAAAATTTTCAGAAACGTCACTTTTGAAGTTTTTTCTTGTATTTTTAAAAAACCCCCCAATCAGATACCCAAGGGCTGGGAAAGGAAACGAAACCATCAAATTTTAGCAGAAAACTGTATTTTGTCGATTTTTTTTAAATTTTGAACTATATTTAAACGTTTTTTGAGGGTTCTGAGCCACCAAACACACTTAAAGCATGCAAAATCGATAGAATAGGAAAGGAAATTTAGGTCAATTTTTGCTTCTGGCGTTCGTAGATAAAAAAAAATGTTAAAATTCTTCAAAAAGGGGCCCACTTTTGGAAGTGTTTTCTTGTACTTTTTAAGCCAATCAGATACCCTAGGGGCTCGAAAGTGCAACGAAACCATCAAATTTTAGCTAGAAACTGTATTTTTGTCGATTTTTATTGAATTTGAACTATATTTCAACGTTTTTTGATGGTTCTGAGCCACCAAACACATTTTAAAGCATGCAGAATCGATCAGAATAGGAAAAGGAGACGTTTAGGTCAATTTTATGCTTTTCTGGCGTTCGTAGATACAAGAAAACTGTTAAATTCTTCAGAAACGTCATTTTTTGAAGTGTTTTATTGTACTTTTAAGCCAATCAGATACCCTACGGGTCGGAAAGTGCAACGAAACCATAAAATTTTAGCTAGAAACTGTATTTTGTCGATTTTTATTGAATTTGAACTATATTTCAAACGTTTTTTGATGGTTCTGAGCCACCAAAACACACTTAAAGCATGCAGAATCGACTCAGAATAGGAAAAGGAGACGTTTAGGTAAATTTTATGCATTCTGGCGTTCGTAGTTTACAAGAAAACTGTTAAAATTCTTCAGAAACGTCCCCTTTTGAAGTGTTTTCTTGTACTTTTAAGCCAATCAGATACCTACGGGCTGGGAAAAGTGCAACAAAAACCATCAAATTTTAGCTAGAAACTGTATTTTTGCCCGATTTTTATTGTTTTTGGGAATTTTTATTTAAAGGGTTTTTTGAGGGGTTCTGACCCACCAAACACCTTAAAGCATGGAATCGACCGAATGGGAAAAAGGGGGACGTTTAGGTAAATTTTTTGGCATTTTGGCGTTCTTTGATCCCAAAAATTTAAATTTTTTTTTTTTTTTTTTTTTTTTAAATTTTTTTTTTTTCTTTTTTTTTTTTTTTTTTTTTTTTTTTTTTGAAACGTCACTTTTAAAGTTTTTTCTTTTTCTTTTAACCCAAATCGTTTACCCTACGGGCTCGGAAAGTGAAACCGAAAACCATAAAAATTTTAGCTAGAAACTGTTTTTTTGTCTTTTTTATTAAATTTTGGGAACTATATTTAAAAGTTTTTGGATGGTTCTGAGCCCCCAAAAAATTTTTAAAAACCTTGCAGAATCGTTTAGAATAGGAAAAGGAAAAGTTTAGGTCAATTTTATGCATTCTGGCGTTGTAGATACAAAAAAAAAACTTTTAAAAATTTCCCTTAGAAAAGTCACTTTGAAGTGTTTTCTTGTATTTTTTGGGCCAATCAAAATCCCCTTTCGGGCTCGGAAAGTGCAACAAAACCATAAAAATTTTTAGCTAAAAAAACTTTTATTTTTGTCGTTTTTTTATTGTATTTAAAAACTTTATTTCAACTTTTTTTGGGAGGGTTCTGACCAAACCAAACACATTTTAAAGCATGCAGAATCGACTAAGAAAGGAAAGGAGACGTTTAGGTCAATTTTTGCTTTTCTGGCGTTCGTTTTGTTTTAACAAGAAAAGTTTAAAATTCTAAAACGTCCCTTTTTAAGTGTTTTTTTTGTTTTTTGGGGATTCAGAACCCCCTCGGAAAATTTTAAATTTTCAAAAAAATTTTTACTTAAATCGTTTTTTGAAAATTTTTTTATTGTTTGAATTTTTTAAAACCCCGTTTTTTGATTGGTTTTTGGCCAAAAAAAACTTAAAAGTAAACGTTTCAAAAAGGAAAAACGTTTTTCTTTTTCTTACGAAGAACAAAAAAAATGTTAAAATTCCTAAAAGTCTTTTTTTTTTCGATTTTAACCCTGTAAGGGGTTTTTTGGGGCAAAAAACCATCAAAAACTTTTTTTGGAAAATTTTAGAAAAATTTAAAAAAAAATTTCAACTTTTAAGGTTTCTACCCCAAAAAATTTGATGGTTTCGTTAAAATTTGGGCCCCCTTTTGGGGTAATTTTGATTTTTTTTTAAAAATACAAAAAAACCCTTTAAAAATTGAACGTTTTAAAGGGTTTTTCTTTTTTTTTTTGAATCTTCCCCAAACCCGGGAAAGGTTAAAAGAACCTAAATTTTTTCCTTTTTTTTGGGTCGTTTTTTTGTTTTGCTTTTTAAGTTTTTTTGGTTTTTTAAAACCAAAAAAAACCTTAAAAATGCCAAAAAAAAATCGACTAAAAAAAGGAAAAAAAAGGTTTGGTTCATTTTAGCCCTGGGGTTCAAATTGGAAATAAAAGGGAAAAACTTTAAAATTCTTTCTAAAAGAATTTTAAGGTTTTCTTGTATTTTCCCGAACCCGGGGAGGAAATGCAAAAAATTTTTGAAAAAAACGTTTTTTTCCCATTTTTATTGAATTTGCATTTTTAAAGTTTTTTGGGTGGTTCGGAACCCCAAAAAACTTAATTATTCAAATTTCAATAAAAATAAAAAAACGTTTGGGAAAAAATTTTAGGGTTCTTCCCTTTTGGGGTGGGGTACAAAAAAGGGTTAAAAAATTTTCAAAAAAAACCCATTTTTAAGGGGTTTCGGTATTTTAACCTTTTTCGTACCTAGGGGCCCGGGAAATGCAAAAACAATTTTTACCAAAAACCGTTTTTTTCCCTTTTTTTATTAAATTTGCATTTTAAAGTTTTTTGGGTGGTTCAAAAACCCCCCCAAAAAAACTTTAAAATGAAAATTTCAATAAAAATGGAAAAAAACGGTTTGGGAAAAATTTTTTTTGCATTTCGCCCCGTGGGGTACGAAGGGTTAAAAGCCAAAAAAAACCATTTTTAAAAGGGGGGTTTTTCTTTTTTAACTTTTGCCTTGTTTTCCCAAAGGGGCCCGGGGGAAAGGCTAAATAATTTTTACCAAAAACGTTTTTTTTAAATTTTTAATAAATTTGAATTTTTTAAAGTTTTTGGGTGGCCCCGAACCACCAAAAACTTAAAAAAGGAAAATTTCCAAAAAATGGGACTCAGCTGGGAAAAGGAGGTTTGGTTAAATTTTACCCATTCTGGCTTTAAAAATACAAGAAAAAACCTTTAAAATCTTTCTAAAAGGAATTTTTAATGTTTTCTTTTTATTTTAACCGAACCCCCCAAAAATGCAAAAAATAAAATTTTACCTAAAACGTTTTTTTTCCTTTTTTATTAAATTTGAATTTTAAGTTTTTGGGGGTTTCGGAACCAAACCAAAAAACTTAAAAATTCAAATCAATAAAATGGAAAAAACTTTTTTGGGAAAAAATTTTTGTGGCATTCTGGCCCCGGGGGGTTTGTTTCAAAAAAACCCGAAAAACCTTCAAAGTACTTTTGAAGTTTTTCTTTTTCTTTTAACCAACGAACCCAGGGCTTAAAAATTGAACCAAACCCCCTTTTTATTCTGAGTCTTTTTTTTGTTTTGCTTTTTAAGTTTTTTGGGGGTTCGGCCACAAAAAACTTAAAAGTTCAATTTCAATAAAAATGGAAAAAAAACTTTTTTGGGAAAAAATTTTATGGGTTTGGCCCTTTTAAACCCCCGGGGGGAAATTTGGTTAAAATTTTTCCAAAAAAACTTTTTTTAAAAGGGGTTTTTTGGGAATTTTAAGAAATTCGCCCCCTAGGGGCCGGAAAGGCAACAAAAAATTTACCTAACTTTTTTTTTCCCATTTTTTGGGCCGATTTGCATTTTAAGTTTTTTGGGATTTTTCAAAACACAAAAACTTAAAAATGCAAATCAATAAAATGGGGAAAAAAACTTTTTGGGTTAAATTTTTGGGGTTTGGCCCTTTCCCGAGAACTTTAAAATTTTGTTTTAAAATTCAAAAAAACTTAAAAACTTTTGAAGTTTTTTTGTTTTTTAAAAAATTCGAACCCCGGGGGAAATGCAAAAAAACCCCCAAAATTTTTTCCTTTTTTTTGGATAAATTTGAATTTTAAGTTTTTTGGGTGGCTAGCCCCCAAATCAAAAAAAAAACGTTGAAAAACAAATTTTCAAAAAAAAAATTTTCGGCCAAAAAAAACTGTTTTTTTTAGCAAAAAATTTTAAAGGTTTTTTCTTGAATTTTCCCCTGGGGTACCCCTTAGGGTTTAAAAGTCAAAAAACCAAAAATTTTCAAAATGACTTTTTATTGAAAAATTTTTTTAAACGTTTTTTGGGGGTTCACCAACCCAAAAGCACAAAATTTTGACCTAAAAAGGGTTTTTCCTTTTTATTCTGGCGTTTTTGATGCTTTAAAAATTTGTGTTTTTGGGGGTTTTTTCGCCCTTTAAAAAAACGTTAAATATATTTAAAAAAATTAAAATTTTAATTTAAAATTTTTTCGAACAAAAATACAGTTTTTTAGGCTTAAAATTTGATGGTTTCGTTGCATTTTCCCCGAGCCGTGGGTATCTGATTGGGCTTAAAAGTACAAGAAAAACACTTAAAAAAGTGACGTTTCTGAAAAATTTTTTAAACAGTTTTCTTGTTATCTACAAAACGCCAGACCCATTAAAAATTGACCAAACGTCTCCTTTTCCTTTCTGAGTGATTCTGATGCTTTAAGTGTGTTGGGTGGCTCAGAACCATCAAAAAACGTTTGAAATATAGTTCAAATTCAATAAAAATCGACAAAAATACGTTTCTAGCTAAAATTTGATGGTTTCGTTGCACTTTCCGACCCTAGGGTTCTGTTGGCTTTAAAAGACAAAGAAAAACACTTCAAAAGTAAAGTTTCTGAAATTTTAACAGTTTTCTTGTATCTACGAACGCCAGAATGCATAAAATTGACCTAAACGTCTCCTTTTTCCTATTCTGAGTCATTCTGCATGCTTTAAGTTTGTTTGGGTGGCCAGAACCATCAAAAACGTTGAAATATAGTTCAAATTCAATAAAATCGACAAAAATACAGTTTCTAGCTAAAATTTGATGGTTTCTTTTGCACTTTCCCCGTAGGTATCTGTTTGGGTTTTAAAAGTACAAGAAAACACTTCAAAAGTGACGTTTCTAAAGGGAATTTTAAACATTTTCTTGTATTCTACGAACGCCAGAATGCTTTAAAATTGACCTAAACGTCTCCTTTTCCTATTCTGAGTCGATTCTGCATGCTTAAGTGTTTTTTGGTGGCTCGAAACCATCAAAAAAAAATTAAAAATATAGTTAAATTTCAAATAAAAATCGACAAAAATACAGTTTCTAGTTTAAAATTTGATGGTTTCGTTGCACTTTCCGAGCCCGTCGGGTATCTGATTGGCTTAAAAGTACAAGAAAACACTTCAAAAGTGACGTTTCTGAAGAATTTTAACAGTTTTCTTGTATCTACGAAGCCAGAATGTTTTTAAAATTGACCTAAACGTCTCCTTTTCCTATTCTGAGTCGATTCTGCATGCTTTAAAGTGGTGTTTGGTGGCTCAGAACCATCAAAAAAAACGTTGAAATATAGTTCAAATTAAATTTAAAAATCGACAAAAATACAGTTTTCTAGCTAAAATGTGATGGTTTCGTTGTACTTTCCGAGCCCGTAGGTATCTGATTGGTTTTAAAAGTACAAGAAAACACTTCAAAAGTGACGTTTCTGAAGAATTTTAACAGTTTTCTTGCATCTACGATGCCAGAATGCATAAAAATTGACCTAAACGTCTCCTTTTATTATTATTTTATTATTATTATTATTATTGAATAGCATGCTCAAAAGAGTCAAGCTCCAATTCTGAGCATGCAACTTAGAATACACCTAGTAATTCAAACTTCAATTTATTATTTACTCAGAAAATTCACTCTTCTTTAATTCTCTGATCGTACAGTGAAATAAATCAAGTTCATTGTGAACATGGTTACCTAATTCGCACATTGTATACAGTGGGGAGTATTTCAACACGTCTGTTCTGGAAACATAAACATAGAATAAATTTTTGCACCTAGTGTGATATGGTCTTGCACTGATATGAAAATTTAATTGTGCGAGTACTCTCGGACAGTCAAATATGGAGTTTATTAATTTGTGCAAAAATATCACTCGAGCTCTTTTATTCCGATCAGTCAGACTCTGTGCTGAGAACCTTTCCAATAATCTCGTATGGGAGTATCCTTGAACTGGATAGACGCCGTCATTCCGATAACAAAGGTATTTAAAAAATCTTCTCACCACTCGCTCCAGATTCTGACGATAATTTGAATAATGCGGAAACCATACCACAGAAGCATACTCTAGCTGACTTCTTACCAAGGAGTTAAAAATCCGCAGTAATGTCGAATTATTCTTGAAATCTTTAGAATTGCGTACTATATATCCATAGGTCTTTAAGGATTTGCTAACAGTTGTCTCAATATGCCTTGAGAATAACAATTTTTTATCAAATATTACTCCTAAGTCACTCACGATTTCTGGCCTACTCAATATTACTTCCCCTATCTTATAATTGAACAATATTTCATTCTTTTTCAGTCCGAAAGTCATTGTCACACACTTTTTTCTATTAATAGGCATCTTGTTTGCCTGACACCAATTGACAGTTGCTTCAAGATTTTTTTGTAAATTTTCACAGTCCTCCACGCTGTGTATTTTGGAATATATTTTGAGGTCATCAGCATATAAGGAACATTGCACATTCAGACCATTGACAATGTCATTAATGAAAACGTTAAAAAGCAACGGCCCAAGAACTGAACCTTGCGGTACTCCCGAAACTGCCTCAAATTCTTCAGATATATATCCGTGGACAAGGACGAAACATTTACGTTCCGATAAATAGGAAGAGAAAAATTTTAACAATTTAGGTGTACAACCAATGACGTCAAGCTTAGACAAGAGTATTCTGTGATCCAGTCTATCAAAAGCTTTTGAACAGTCTAGATAGATCACATCAGTTTGACAATTAGAATCAGTAGCGCTAGAGATAAACTGCGTAATCTCACACAAATTAGTTACCGTCGACCTACCAGGTACAAAACCATGTTGCACTTCCGTTAAGGAATTCTTAAGTTGGAATATCATTTGTTTGTAGATAATAAATTCGAACACCTTAGCGAAGTTATTCATCAATGCCACTGGACGATAATTTTCAACTATGTTTTTGTCACCGCTTTTGAAAATAGGAACAATTTTGGATTTTTTCCACTCATCAGGGAAAGTCGCACTTTTCAGGCATAAATTAATTAAAAACGTAAGCGGAGCAACTAGAACAGAGGCACATTCTCTAATTATTATGGACGGAATTTTGTCAGGACCAGCCGTAAATTTGGACTTGAGTTTATTAATCGCCTCGAAGACCTCTTGCTCAGAAACAGGAAATAATGACACATCGGGCCTTACAGAAATATACTCCTGTGTGGATACTTTGTCTGAGGAAAGGTTATACGCTGCTCTGAAAACGTTGGCAAATGCTTCCACGATATTTGTAGAGGACCTGATATATTCATATCATTAACGATCATATTAAGGGGTATATCAGTACCGCTTTTCTTAATCTTAACAAACTGCCAAAATTTTTTTGGATCATTGGAAATCTGCTCTTCAACCATGGCAATATAGTCTTTGTAAAGAGTTTTTACTTTCAGTTTAATGCGCCTACGCAATATCCTAAATTCCTCATAATCCTTGTTGTTACCATCTCGTTTGTATGCTTTCCAAAATTTTGCTTTCATTTTTATTTCTTTTATTATCTCTACAGAAAACCAAGGAGGGTACTTATGTTTACGAGGTTTATTTGTTGGCACCATCATAGTAAATATTTCATAAAGATTCCCATAAAACTCATGGCAGGCTAAGTTTGCATTTGTGATATTGTAGAGTGTGGACCAATCAATGTTAGAGATGCCTTCAGTGAGTAAACCAATATTAACATTACGAAAATTGTAACTATCTGTCGGGACTACACCTTTTATATAACTCTGACGTCCAGCGATGTTATTAACATTTATCAACAGAGTCGGATGATACTGATCTTCGGGTACAAGATACTCATCAGATCTTGTAACAGTACAGGACATATTAGATGCAACAAGATCCAGTAGCCGATTATGAGCATTTAAAATATTATTGAGTTGAGATAGTTCAAGTGTTTCCAAAAGGTGAAGTAGTGGAACAGTATTTTCCTAAAGAATTACCTGTTTCTAAAGAATTACGGTATTCAGGGACATTGAAATCTCCTACTAAAATGACCTTAGAACGGAATATAAATTCTAAAGAGAAAATAGCATCCACAAAATCGTAAAAGGTACCTGAGGCAGTACCTGGAGGTATATACAAAACAAATATGTAGATGGGAATATTAAAATTAGAAATTTTGACAGCAATAATATCTATCTCTGTCAACGAAACAAACAAAGGACCTTTCAAATTAATTAACGTAGCCGACAACGATTTTTTCACAGCTAATAAGACTCCACCGCCTCTAGACTTAACCGATCTTCCGAAGTCTCTGTCTTTTCTAAATACTACAAAATCCGATGAAAATAACTCACTATCATCGATATCCGGTCTTAGCCAAGTTTCCGAAATAGCAACTACATCAAAAATGCAAGTCGTACTAAACTCATAAATTAAGTCAGTTTTAGTTCCAAGACCTCTAGTATTTTGATACAAAATGCTTAAACAGTTACTAAAAGTCTTATTATTACTTGAATATGTCGATGAAGTGTTAACAATAGTCCCTAACAAGCAAAATGAATTATTTGGGTCTAACCCTAATTGCTATTTTTTTAACAATAACCCTTTTTTAAATTTTTCAAGGTGTCTCAGATAAATAGGACATGATAAGTCCCAAGCTCCGTGTCGAACATCTAGCAGTTCTTTATCCTCTCTTACTGCTCTAAGGCAATTAACACATTTAAGTTCATCAGCTCTGCAGTTGCCCGGCGTGTGATCAAGCCCTTCCGATTCACCACATTTAGGACAGGATTTCGCATTCGAACACGACTTAGAAGAATGGTGAAAACCATTGCAATTATAGCAGCGAAGAATTTGCACAGCATCAAAAACATAGCAGTGGTCATATCCAATAAATAAATCACCGGCCTTCATTAACGTCTCATATGACATTTTGTCTACTTGCAGAATTGCCTGATAAACCTTAGAGTTTTTTCTAGTCGGGAAAAATTTAACCAGAGTACATTCCAGATTAAGATTTATACCAGTACAATTGCTACGAACAGCATACTCAATAAACTCAGCTATTTCATCTTCTTTATAAGTTTCAGACATGCCAACAACTTTAACGCGAGGCTGAACACCTTTAATTTCCTGTATTTCATAATTTTCAGCTAACTTTTCACGTGCCATTTTTTTTAAAACGTAAGTTATCATTTCTCGATGAAAAACCGACCAGAATGCCACCATCCTTAACGTTTTTAACTTTAGCAAGCGTCAACTGAGAGTCCAAAGGATTAATATTTTTGTTTATGTCATTTTAGTTTTAGCTGCAGATTGTTCCTTATCTTTAGGCTTAACTATTACCGCTGGTTGAGACTTGTCTTTTAAGACCTGAGAATAAGGAACAGTTTCCTGCAAAGGAGATACTTTTTCAGGTGTACACAGTTTAGATTCTGCTACTTGGAGAAAATTATTTTTTAAATCGTCAAAAACCGAATTCAAATTTTTTAGCATTTCATTATATTTTTGTTCCAGAAAACTATGTAAACCAGATTGATCTAATGAAAAACATTTTCTGTCACAGTCTACACATTTCCAGGACAAACCAGCAACAATTTTAAATTGTCTGTACAGTTCAGATGAAATATTAATGCAACCAGTATGAAATCGCCTATTGCAGATACCAGCACAAAGCAGTGCAGTGCTATCATCACTGATTGCAGCTAAGCAAGCACCACAAGGAGTCAACATAGTGAAGATGCTGAAATCACACCTCTCCCAAAATGGAGCGACTCAATGAGGCAAAAATATATCAATTCACAAAGCAATGCTAATGAGAGCAACAACAATTAATAAATAAATAAATAAATTTACTACTTGAAATCACTTCAAAAATAGACTTAAGAGCGCAGACCCTGAACCGACTAGTCGGCCAACGGCCGACTAGAGATAAGCTATCAGCAACAAAAACTCAAGCTGTTGAAGATAACCAAATGAAATTAATAAATTAAATCCTAAATTACTAGTTCACATAAACGAACTAGAGAAAATAAATCAATTCAAAATAACCGCAAAAATAAACTGCACGGAATTATGCTATTCAAAATATATTAAAAGAGGAATAAACATACCAAAGGCAGCGAAAATTCACAGAGAAACACAAATCGACCACTCTCGCACTCGCTTGTTTTTCCGATCCGAAAAGAGGTTTTCCTTGATTGCTAGGTAAAAGAAAAAAACCAAGGGTGCGTTTCAAGTTTTAACGGGGTTTTCCCCTTTATTAGGGGGAAAATGGCAAAAAAATTGGGACTTAGGTTTTTCCCGTTCTTTTTTTTGGGCCCGATCCTGCCCCCCTTTTAAGTGGGGTTTGGTGGCCCCGGCTCGCAACTGAAAAAAGTTTCTTAAATTTAAAAATTTTGCAAATCGAAACTAAATTTTTGTTGTTCTGGGCCTTTGCCGTGTAAAAAGTTGCAAATACAAAAAAACAAGTGATTTCTGGGGTTTTAAAAACCCGGGGTCTTTTTAAAACCCAAAAAATTAAAATTGCCTAGTCTCTTTTTCTTTCCCCCCTGGGGTCGGTCGGCAAATGGTTTTTATTTTGCTTGTTGGCTCAGCCTTCAAAAAGGGTTGAAAATAGTTTCCCAAATTCAATAAAATGAAAAAATTTCCCGGTTTTTAACCCATTTAAAATTTCGTTTGCCCCCCTTTCCCCCCCTAGGGGTTTTGGGGGATTCCCTTTTTTTTCCAAGAAAACACTTTTAAACTTTTTGTCCTTTTTTAAAGAATTTTAAAAAAAAATTTTTTTCTGAAAAAAAGGGCAGAAATTTAAATTTGGGGCCCCCCTTTAAACTTCTTTTTCCTTTTTGAGTCGTTTTCTGCATGCTTTAGTTTTTTGGTGGCTCAGAACATCAAAAAACGTTGAAATATAGTTCAAATTCAATAAAAACGACAAAATACATTTTAGCAAAAATTTTATGGTTTCTTTGCATTTTCCCGAGGGGGGGTATCTGATTGGTTTAAAAGTCAAGAAAACACTTCAAAATGCGTTTCTGAAGAATTTTAACAGTTTTTTGTATCTACAAACGCCAAAATGCAAAAATTGCCTAAAGTCTCCTTTTCCTATTCTGAGTCGATTCTGTGTTTTAGTGTGTTTGGTGGCTCAGAACATAAAAAAAACTTTGAAATATAGTTCAAATTCAAAAAAAAACGAAAAAATACTTTTTCTAGCTAAAATTTGATGGTTTCGTTGCACTTTCCGACCCGTGGGTATTTTGATTGGCTTAAAAGTACAAAAAAAACACTTCAAAAGTGACGTTTCTGAATTTTTTTTTTTTTTTTTTAACAGTTTTCTTGTATCACAACGCCAGATGCTAAAATTGCCCTAAACGTCCCCTTTTCCTATTCTGATCGATTCGCTGCTTTAAGTTTTTGGTGCTCAGACCACAAAAAACGTTGAAATATAGTTAAATCAATAAAAACGAAAAAAATACATTTTCTACTAAAATTTGAGGGTTTCTTTGCACTTTCGAGCCGTAGGGTTCTGTTTGGGTTTAAAAGTAAAGAAAACACTTCAAAAGGAGTTTTTGAAGAATTTTAACATTTTTTTTGTATTACGAACGCCAAATCAAAAAATTTGACACGCCCCTTTCCTATTCTGAGTGTTCTGCAGTTTAATGTGTTTGGTGGCTCAGAACCATCAAAAAACGTTGAAATTAGTTCAAATTCAATAAAAAACGACAAAAATCAGTTTCTAGCAAATTTTGATGGTTTCGTTCATTTTCCGGCCCCGTAGGGTATCTAGGGGCTTAAAAGTACAAGAAAACACTTAAAAAAGTGACGTTCTGAAAAATTTTTAACGTTTTTGTATTACGAACGCCAGAAGCATAAAATTGACCAAAAACTTTCCCCTTTTTCCCTTTCTGAGTCGATTCTGCAGCTTTAAAAGTGTTTTGGTGGTCAAAACCCATAAAAAAAAACGTTGAAATATGTTAAAATTCATAAAAATCGACAAAAAAACAGTTTCTAGCAAAATTTGTGGTTTGTTGCACTTTCCGACCCCGGGAAATCGATTGGTTAAAGTACAAAAAAAACACTTCAAATGACTTTTCTGAAGAATTTTTAACAGTTTTCTTGTATCACGAACCCCCAGAATGCATAAAATTCCAAAACTTTCCCTTTTCCTATTGAGTCATTCTGCATGTTTTTAAGTGTGTTTGGTGTTCAGAACATCAAAAAACGTTAAAATAATTTTCAAATTAATAAAAATCGACAAAAAACAGTTTTGTAAAATTTGATGGTTTCGTTGCATTTCCCGACCCCGTAGGGTTTTGTTGGCTTAAAATAAAAGAAAACATTTAAAAAAGTGACTTTCAAAGAATTTTAACGTTTTTTGTATTCAACCCGCAAATGCTAAAATTGACCTAAAGCCCCTTTTTCCCTATTCTGAGTCGTTTTCGCATGCTTTAAGTGTGTTTGGTGGCTAAAAACACAAAAAACTTTTAAAAATATATTTAAATTCAATAAAAATCGACAAAAATACAGTTTCAGCTAAAATTTTGATGGTTTCGTTGCATTTTCGAGCCCGTGGGTTTTGATTGGTTTAAAAAGACAAAAAAACACTTCAAAAGTGCGTTTCTGAAGAATTTTAACGTTTTCGTATTCGAGGGCCGAATGCAAAAAATTGACCTAAAAGTCCCTTTTTTCCTTTGAGTCGTTCTGATGCTTTAAGTGTGTTTGGGGGCTCAGAACATCAAAAAACGTTGAAATTAGTTCAATTCAAAAAAAATGGGACAAAAATACAGTTTTAGAAAAAAATTTGATGGTTTCTTTGCACTTTCCGAGCCCGTGGGGTACGATTGGCTTAAAAGCAAGAAAACACTTCAAAAGTGATTTCGAAGAATTTTAACAGTTTTCTTGTATCTACAGCCAGAATGCATAAAATTAAAAACGTCCTTTTCTTCTAGTCGTTTCATGTTTAAGTGGTTGGTGGTCAAAACCATAAAAACGTTAAAATATGTTAAATTCAATAAAATCGACAAAAAAACAGTTTCTAGCAAAAATTGGGGTTTCGTTGCACTTTCCGACCCCTAGGGTATTGTTGGCTTAAAAGTACAAAAACATTAAAAAGTGACGTTTTGAAAAATTTTAAAACAGTTTTTTTTTAAAGAACGCCAAAAGCATAAAATTGACCTAAACTTTCCCCTTTTTCCTATTTGATCGATTTGCATGTTTAAAAGTGGTTGGGGGTCAAAACCCTCAAAAACGTGAAATATAGTTAAAAATTCAATAAAAATCGACAAAAATACAGTTTCTACTAAATTTGGGGTTTCTTGCATTTCCCGAGCCCGTAGGGTATCTGTTGGCTTTAAAGTACAAAAAAACACTTCAAAAGTGACTTTTTTGAAAAATTTTAACAGTTTTCTTGATCTCGAACGCCAGAATGCAAAAAATTTGCCCAAAACTCTCCTTTTCTTTTCTGAGTGATTTGATGCTTTAAGTGTGTTTGGGGGCTCAGAACCATAAAAAACGTTGAAATATGTTAAAATTTCAATAAAAACGACAAAAAAGTTTCTAGCTAAAATTTGATTTTTTGTTGCATTTTCCCGAGCCCGAGGGTATCTGATTGGCTTAAAAGTAAAGAAAAACATTTAAAAAGTGACGTTTCTGAAGAATTTTAACAGTTTTCTTGTATTACGAACCCCAGAATGCTAAAATTGACAAAACGTCTCCTTTTTATTCTGAGTCGTTGCATGTTTTAAAGTGGTTTGGGGTCAAAAACCTAAAAAACTTTGAAATAGTTAAAATTCAAAAAAAAATCGACAAAAATACAGTTTCTCCAAAAAATTTGGGGGTTTTCGTTGCATTTTCCCGAGCCTTGGTTCTGTTTGTTAAAAGTACAAGAAAACACTTCAAAAAGTAGGGTTTTCGAAGAATTTTAACAGTTTTCTTGTATCTCGAACCCAAATCATAAAATTACCTAAAGTCTCCTTTCCCTATTCGAGTGATTCTGATGCTTTAAGGTTTTTTGGTGGTCAGAACCATCAAAAAACTTAAAAATATATTTCAAATTAATAAAATCGACAAAAATACAGTTTTACTAAAAATTTATGGTTCGTTGCACTTTCCGAGCCGTAGGGTATTGTTGGCTTAAAGTACAAAAAAAACCTTAAAAAAGTGACGTTTTGAAAAATTTTTAAAGTTTTCTTGTTTCTACGAACGCCAGAAGCAAAAAAATTGACCTAAACGTCCCCTTTTTCCCTTTCGGCGATTCTGTGCTTTAAGGGGTTTTTGGGGTGGCTAAAACCCCTCAAAAAACGTTGAAATATGTTCAAATTCAATAAAAATCGACAAAAATACAGTTTCTAGCTAAAATTTGATGGTTTCGTTGCACTTTCGAGCCGTGGGTATCGATTGTTTTAAAAGTACAAAAAAACACTAAAAAGTGATTTTTTCTGAAAAAATTTTAAAACGTTTTTTTGTTCTACGAACGCCAGAATAAAAAAAATTAACCTAAACGTCTCCTTTTCCTATTCTGAGTCGATTTGCAGTTTAAGTGTGTTTGGTGGCTCGACCATAAAAAAACGTTGAAAATATTAAATTCAAAAAAATCGACAAAAATACGTTTCTAGCTAAAATTTGATTTTGGTTTCGTTGCATTTTCCCGGCCCCGGGGGGTATCTAAATGGCTTAAAAGTAAAAGGAAAACATTTAAAAAGGACGTTTTGAAGAATTTTAACAGTTTTCTTGTATCTACGAACCCCAGAACATAAAATTGACCTAACGTCCCTTTTCCTTTTGATGATTCTGCGTTAAAAGGTGTTTTGGTGGCTAAACATAAAAAAACTTTAAAATATAGTTAAAAATTCAAAAAAATCGAAAAAAATACAGTTTTACAAAAAATTTTGGGGTTTGTTCACTTTCCGAGCCGAGGGTATCTGTTTGGTTTAAAAAGTACAAAAAACCCTTCAAAAGTGACTTTCGAAAAATTTTAACATTTTTTCTTGATTACAAACGCCAAATGCATAAATTGCCCCAAAACTTCCCCTTTTTCCCTTTTTTTGAGCCCTTTCTGCATGCTTTAGTGTGTTTGGGGGCCAGAACCATCAAAAAACTTGAAATATAGTTCAAATTCTAAAAATCGACAAAAATACAGTTTCTAGCTAAAATTTGATGGTTTCGTTGCATTTTCCCGACCCCGTGGGTATCTGATTGGTTAAAAGAAAAAAGAAAACATTCAAAAGTGACGTTTTGAAGAATTTTTAACAGTTTTCTTGTATCACGAAGCCAGAATGCATAAAATTGCCCTAAACGTCCCCTTTTCCTATTTGAGTCGATTCGCATGCTTAAGTTGTTTGGGGGCTCAGAACTCAAAAAAGTTGAAATTAGTTCAAATTCAATAAAACGACAAAAATACAGTTTCTAGCTAAATTTGAGGGTTTTCGTTGCATTTTGGGGGGGCCCCTAGGGTTCGATTGGCTTAAAAGACAAAAAAAACTTCAAAAGTGCGTTTCAAAGAATTTTAACAGTTTTTTGTATTCGAACGCCGGGAATGCATAAAATTGACCTAAACGTCCCCTTTTCCTATTTGAGTCGATTCTGCATGCTTTAAGTGTGTTTGGGGCTCAGAACCACAAAACGTTGAAAATAGTTAAAATTCAAAAAAAATCGACAAAATAAAATTTAACCCCAAAATTTGGGTTTCGTTGCATTTCCGACCTTTGGGTATTGATTGGTTTAAAAGTACAAAAAAAAATTTTAAAAGGGATTTTTCTGAAGAATTTTTAAAACAGTTTTCTTGTATTACGAACGCCAAAGCAAAAATTGCCCCTAAACGTCTCCTTTTTCCTATTTGAGTGATTCTGCTGCTTTAAGGTGTTGGGGGCTCAAAACCCATCAAAAAAGTTAAAATATATTTAAAATTCAATAAAATCGACAAAAAACAGTTTTAGCTAAAATTTGATGGTTTCGTTGCACTTTCCGACCCCGTAGGGTATCTGAGGCTTAAAAGTACAAAAAAAACACAAAAAAAGTGACGTTTGAAGAATTTTAACATTTTTCTTGAATCTACAAACCCCAAAGAATGTTAAAATTGCCCAAAATTCCCCCTTTTTCCCTATTCGAGGATTTCATGTTTAAGTGTTTTTGGGGCAAAAACCCAATAAAAAAACTTTGAAATATAGTTCAAATTCAAAAAAAAGACAAAAATACATTTTCTAGCAAAAAATTTGTTTGGTTTGTTGCACTTTCCCCCCCTTTGGGGTATTAATTGGTTAAAAAAGTACAAGAAAACCTTCAAAAGGATTTTTAAAAAATTTTTAAAAATTTTTTTGGGTTTCTACGAAGGGCCAAAAGGAAAAAATTTGGGCCCCAAAAGTTCCTTTTCTTTTTCGGGTCGTTTGGCTCCCTTTAATTTTTTTGGGGGGTAAAACCCATCAAAAAAGTTGAAATATAGTTAAAATTCAATAAAAATGAAAAAATACGGGTTTTAGAAAAATTTGGGGGGGTTTTTCGTTGCTTTTTCCCCGGATTTGGGTTTATTGTTTTGGTTTTTAAAAGTACAAAAAAACACTTCAAAAGGACGTTTCGAGAATTTTAAAAAATTTTTTCTTGTATCTACGAAGCCAGAATGCAAAAAATTGCCCTAACGTCTTTTTTCCCATTCTGATCGATTTTTGCATGCTTTAAGTGTTTTGGTGGCCAAAACCATCAAAAAACGTTGAAATATAGTTTCAAATCAATAAAAATCGACAAAAATACAGTTTTAGCTAAAATTTGATGGTTTCGTTGCACTTTCCGAGCCCGTAGGTTATCTGATGGCTTAAAAGTAAAAGAAAAACACTTCAAAAGTGACGTTTCTAAAGAATTTTAACATTTTTTGTATTACGAAGCCAGAATGCATAAAAATTAAACCTAAACGTTCCTTTTCCATTCTGAGGTTTCTGCATGCTTTAAGTGTTTTTTGGTGGCTCAGAAACCATCAAAAACTTGAAATATATTCAAAATTCAATAAAAATCGACAAAAATACAGTTTCTAGCTAAATTTGATGTTTGTTGACTTTCCGAGCCCGTAGGTATCGGATTGGCTTAAAAGTAAAAGAAAACCTTCAAAATATGACGTTTCTGAAGAATTTTAACAGTTTTTTTTGTATCTACGAACGCCAGAATGCATAAAAATTGACCTAAACGTCTCCTTTTCTATTCTGAGTCGAATTTGCATGCTTTAAGTTGTTTGGTGACTCAGAACTCAAAAAACTTGAATAATAGTTCAAATTCAAAAAAATCGACAAAAATACAGTTTCTACCTAAAATTTGATGGTTTCGTTGCATTTTCCCGAGCCGTGGGTTTCTGTTGGCTTTTAAAGTACAAGGAAAACATTCAAAAGTGTTCGGGGGGGGGGGGGGGGGGGGGGGGGGGGGGGGGGGGGGGGGGGGGGGGGGGGGGGGGGGGGGGGGGGGGGGGGGGGGGGGGGGGGGGGGGGGGGGGGGGGGGGGGGGGGGGGGGGGGGGGGGGGGGGGGGGGGGGGGGGGGGGGGGGGGGGGGGGGGGGGGGGGGGGGGGGGGGGGGGGGGGGGGGGGGGGGGGGGGGGGGGGGGGGGGGGGGGGGGGGGGGGGGGGGGGGGGGGGGGGGGGGGGGGGGGGGGGGGGGGGGGGGGGGGGGGGGGGGGGGGGGGGGGGGGGGGGGGGGGGGGGGGGGGGGGGGGGGGGGGGGGGGGGGGGGGGGGGGGGGGGGGGGGGGGGGGGGGGGGGGGGGGGGGGGGGGGGGGGGGGGGGGGGGGGGGGGGGGGGGGGGGGGGGGGGGGGGGGGGGGGGGGGGGGGGGGGGGGGGGGGGGGGGGGGGGGGGGGGGGGGGGGGGGGGGGGGGGGGGGGGGGGGGGGGGGGGGGGGGGGGGGGGGGGGGCTTCACGCGACCTGATGTTAAGGGTTGTGCTCGAACAAAAAAACGTTGAAAATTTAAATATTCAAATTCAATAAAAACGAAAAAAATTTTAGCAAAAATTAGGTTTGTTAAATTATAGGGATCTAGGAAAGACAGAAAACACAAAATGACGTTTCGAATTTTCTTTTTTTTTAGGACCAGAACAAAAATTGACAAACTCCCTTTCCATTTATATCTGCATTTTATTTTGGTCAAACATAAAAAGTTAAAAATTAATTC
>JAKCWB010000158.1:0-23794 GCA_022388445.1 Zophobas atratus | reverse complement strand
GTGACTTTTTCTAAAAATTTTTAACATTTTTCTTGTATCCGAACGCCAAAGCAAAAAATTTGACCAAAAACGCCCCTTTTTCCATTCTATCGATCTGCATGTTTAAGGTTTTTTGGGCTCAAACCATCAAAAAAAACGTTGAAATATGTTCAAATTCAAAAAAAATCGCAAAATACAGTTCTAGCAAAAATTTTTAGGGTTTCTTTGCACTTTCCGAGCCCTGGGTATCTGTTTTGGCTTAAAGTACAAGAAAACACTTCAAAAGTGACGTTTCGAAAATTTTTAACATTTTTCCCTTTATCACAACGCCAGAATGCATAATCCTAGGGGGAAGTCACAAAAATAAATTTAGCTAGAAAGTTTTTTTGTCGATTTTTATGATTTGAATATATTTCAAGTTTTTTGATGGTTTGAGCCACAAAACATTAAAGATGAATGACTCAAAATGGAAAAGGGCTTTGGTAATTTTTATCATTTGGGTTCGTAAAAAGAAAACGTAAATTTCAAAAAATCCTTTTTGATGTTTTTTTATTTTAAGATCGACCCCAGGGTCGGAAAGGAACGAAACAAAAATTTAGTAGAAACTGTTTTTTTGCGTTTTTTTATTAAATTTGAACAAATTTTCAATTTTTTTTTGATGGTTCTGAGAAAAACAACTTAAAGATGAGAAGATCGAATAGGAAAAGGGATTTTAGGTAATTTTATGATTCGGGCGTTTAGATAAAAAAACTGTTAAAATTTCAGAAACGCCCTTTTGAATGTTTTTTTGTACTTTTAAGCCCTCAGATCCCCTAGGGTGGAAAAGTGAAAAAAAAACCATCAAATTTAGCTAGAAATGTATTTTTGTGATTTTTTTTAAATTTGAATTTTTTAAGTTTTTTGTGGTTTGACCCCCCCAAACCCAAAAAAAGCAGAGAATCGACTAGAATAGGAAAAGGAGACGTTTGGTCAATTTTAGCATTTGGCGTTGTAGATCAGAAAACTGTTAAATTCTTCAGAAACGTCACTTTTGAAGTGTTTTCTTGTACTTTTAAGCCATCGATACCCTCGGGTGGAAGTGCAACGAAACCTCAAAATTTTAGCTAGAAATGTATTTTTTGTCGATTTTTATTAAATTTGAATATATTTCAAGTTTTTTGATGGTTCTGAGCACCAAACACACTTAAAGCATGCAGAATCGACTCGAATAGGAAAGGAAAAGTTTAGGTCAATTTTTTTTGCATTTGGGTTTAGATACAAGAAACTTTAAACTACGAACTCACTTTTGAAGTGTTTTCTGTATTTTAAGCCATAGAAACCTACGGGCTCGGAAAGTGCAACGAAACATAAATTTTAGTAGAAACTGTTATTTTGTCGATTTTTTATTGAATTTGAATATTTTAAAGTTTTTTGATGGTTTGAGCCACCAAACACATTAAAGCTGCAGAATCGATCAAAAATAGGAAAAGGAGAGTTTAGGTCAATTTTATGCATTGGCGTTCGTAGATAAAAGAAACTTTTTAAAATTTAGAAACTCACTTTTGAGTGTTTTCTTGTATTTAAGCACTCAGATCCCTACGGGTCGGAAAGTGAACGAAACCATCAAATTTTAGTAAAACGTTATTTTTGTCGATTTTTATTGAATTTGAACTTTTTCACGTTTTTTGATGGTTCGAGCCCCAAACCACTTAAAGATGAGAACCCGATCGAATGGAAAGGAGCGTTTGGTCAATTTTATGATTCTGGCGTTCGTAGATAAAGAAAACTGTTACAATTCTTCGAAACGTCACTTTTGAAGTGTTTCTGTACTTTTAAGCCTCAGATACCTAGGGGTCGGAAAGTGCAACAAAACCCATCAAATTTTAGTAGAAACTGTATTTTTGTCGATTTTTATTGAATTTGAACTATATTTCAACGTTTTTTGATGGTTCTGAGCCACCAAACACACTTAAAGCATGCAGAATCGACTCAGAATAGGAAAAGGAGACGTTTAGGTCAATTTTATGCATTCTGGCGTTCGTAGATACAAAAACTGTTAAAATTCTTCAGAAACGTCACTTTTGAAGTGTTTTCTTGTACTTTTAAGCCACTCAGATACCCTACGGGCTCGGAAAGTGCAACGAAACCATCAAATTTTAGCTAGAAACTGTATTTTTGTCGATTTTTATTGAATTTGAACTATATTTCAACGTTTTTTGATGGTTCTGAGCCACCAAACACACTTAAAGCATGCAGAATCGACTCAGAATGGGAAAAGGAGACGTTTAGGTCAATTTTATGCATTCTGGCGTTCGTAGATACAAGAAAACTGTTAAAATTCTTCAGAAACGTCACTTTTGAAGTGTTTTCTTGTACTTTTAAGCCACTCAGATACCCTACGGGCTCGGAAAGTGCAACGAAACCATCAAATTTTAGCTAGAAACTGTATTTTTGTCGATTTTTATTGAATTTGAACTATATTTCAACGTTTTTTGATGGTTCTGAGCCACCAAACACACTTAAAGCATGCAGAATCGACTCAGAATAGGAAAAGGAGACGTTTAGGTCAATTTTATGCATTCTGGCGTTCGTAGATACAAGAAAACTGTTAAAATTCTTCAGAAACGTCACTTTTGAAGTGTTTTCTTGTACTTTTAAGCCACTCAGATACCCTACGGGCTCGGAAAGTGCAACGAAACCATCAAATTTTAGCTAGAAACTGTATTTTTGTCGATTTTTATTGAATTTGAACTATATTTCAACGTTTTTTGATGTTCTGAGCACCAAACACACTTAAACATGCAGAATCGACTCAGAATAGGAAAAGGAGACGTTTAGGTCAATTTTATGCATTCTGGCGTTCGTAGATACAAGAAAACTGTTAAAATTCTTCAGAAACGTCACTTTTGAAGTGTTTTCTTGTACTTTTAAGCCACTCAGATACCCTACGGGCTCGGAAAGTGCAACGAAACCATCAAATTTTAGCTAGAAACTGTATTTTTGTCGATTTTTATTGAATTTGAACTATATTTCAACGTTTTTTGATGGTTCTGAGCCACCAAACACACTTAAAGCATGCAGAATCGACTCAGAATAGGAAAAGGAGACGTTTAGGTCAATTTTATGCATTCTGGCGTTCGTAGATACAAGAAAACTGTTAAAATTCTTCAGAACGTCACTTTTGAAGTGTTTTCTTGTACTTTTAAGCCACTCAGATACCCTACGGGCTCGGAAAGTGCAACGAAACCATCAAATTTAGCTAGAAAACTGTATTTTTGTCGATTTTTATTGAATTTGAACTATATTTCAACGTTTTTTGATGGTTCTGAGCCACCAAACACACTTAAAGCATGCAGAATCGACTCAGAATAGGAAAAGGAGACGTTTAGGTCAATTTTATGCATTCTGGCGTTCGTAGATACAAGAAAACTGTTAAAATTCTTCAGAAACGTCACTTTTGAAGTGTTTTCTTGTACTTTTAAGCCACTCAGATACCCTACGGGCTCGGAAAGTGCAACGAAACCATCAAATTTTAGCTAGAAACTGTATTTTTTTCATTTTTATTGAATTTGAACTATATTTCAACGTTTTTTGATGGTTTGAGCACCAAACACACTTAAAGCATGCAGAATCGACTCAGAATAGGAAAAGGAGACGTTTAGGTCAATTTTATGCATTCTGGCGTTCGTAGATACAAGAAAACTGTTAAAATTCTTCAGAAACGTCACTTTGAAGTGTTTTCTTGTACTTTTAAGCCACTCAGATACCCTACGGGCTCGGAAAGTGCAACGAAACCATCAAATTTTAGCTAGAAACTGTATTTTTGTCGATTTTTATTGAATTTGAACTATATTTCAACGTTTTTTGATGGTTCTGAGCCACCAAACACACTTAAAGCATGCAGAATCGACTCAGAATAGGAAAAGGAGACGTTTAGGTCAATTTTATGCATTCTGGCGTTCGTAGATACAAGAAAACTGTTAAAATTCTTCAGAAACGTCACTTTTGAAGTGTTTTCTTGTACTTTTTAAGCCACTCAGATACCCTACGGGCTCGGAAAGTGCAACGAAACCATCAAATTTTAGCTAGAAACTGTATTTTTGTCGATTTTTATTGAATTTGAACTATATTTCAACGTTTTTTGATGGTTCTGAGCCACCAAACACACTTAAAGCATGCAGAATCGACTCAGAATAGGAAAAGGAGACGTTTAGGTCAATTTTATGCATTCTGGCGTTCGTAGATACAAAAAACTGTTAAAAATTCTTCAGAAACGTCACTTTTGAAGTGTTTTCTTGTACTTTTAAGCCACTCAGATACCCTACGGGCTCGGAAAGTGCAACGAAACCATCAAATTTTAGCTAGAAACTGTATTTTTGTCGATTTTTATTGAATTTGAACTATATTTCAACGTTTTTTGATGGTTCTGAGCCACCAAACACACTTAAAGCATGCAGAATCGACTCAGAATAGGAAAAGGAGACGTTTAGGTCAATTTTATGCATTCTGGCGTTCGTAGATACAAGAAAACTGTTAAAATTCTTCAGAAAACGTCACTTTTGAAGTGTTTTCTTGTACTTTTAAGCCACTCAGATACCCTACGGGCTCGGAAAGTGCAACGAAACCATCAAATTTTAGCTAGAAACTGATATTTTTGTCGATTTTTATTGAATTTGAACTATATTTCAACGTTTTTTGATGGTTCTGAGCCACCAAACACACTTAAAGCATGCAGAATCGACTCAGAATAGGAAAAGGAGACGTTTAGGTCAATTTTATGCATTCTGGCGTTCGTAGATACAAGAAAACTGTTAAAATTCTTCAGAAAACGTCACTTTTGAAGTGTTTTTCTTGTACTTTTAAGCCACTCAGATACCCTACGGGCTCGGAAAGTGCAACGAAACATCATAATTTTAGCTAGAAACTGTATTTTTGTCGATTTTTATTGAATTTGAACTATATTTCAACGTTTTTTGATGGTTCTGAGCCACCAAACACACTTAAAGCATGCAGAATCGACTCAGAATAGGAAAAGGAGACGTTTAGGTCAATTTTATGCATTCTGGCGTTCGTAGATACAAGAAAACTGTTAAAATTCTTCAGAAACGTCACTTTTGAAGTGTTTTTTCGTACTTTTAAGCCACTCAGATACCCTACGGGCTCGGAAAGTGCAACGAAACCATCAAATTTTAGCTAGAAACTGTATTTTTGTCGATTTTTATTGAATTTGAACTATATTTCAACGTTTTTTGATGGTTCTGAGCCACCAAACACACTTAAAGCATGCAGAATCGACTCAGAATAGGAAAAGGAGACGTTTAGGTCAATTTTATGCATTCTGGCGTTCGTAGATACAAGAAAACTGTTAAAATTCTTCAGAAACGTCACTTTTGAAGTGTTTTCTTGTTACTTTTAAGCCACATCAGATACCCTACGGGCTCGGAAAGTGCAACGAAACCATCAAATTTTAGCTAGAAACTGTATTTTTGTCGATTTTTATTGAATTTGAACTATATTTCAACGTTTTTTTGATGGTTCTGAGCCACCAAACACACTTAAAGCATGCAGAATCGACTCAGAATAGGAAAAGGAGACGTTTAGGTCAATTTTATGCATTCTGGCGTTCGTAGATACAAGAAAACTGTTAAAATTCTTCAGAAACGTCACTTTTGAAGTGTTTTCTTGTACTTTTAAGCCACTCAGATACCCTACGGGCTCGGAAAGTGCAACGAAACCATCAAATTTTAGCTAGAAACTGTATTTTTTCGATTTTATTGAATTTGAACTATATTTCAACGTTTTTTTGATGGTTCTGAGCCACCAAACACACTTAAAGCATGCAGAATCGACTCAGAATAGGAAAAAGGAGACGTTTAGGTCAATTTTATGCATTCTGGCGTTCGTAGATACAAGAAAACTGTTAAAAATTCTTCAGAAACGTCACTTTTGAAGTGTTTTCTTGTACTTTTAAGCCACTCAGATACCCTACGGGCTCGGAAAGTGCAACGAAACCATCAAATTTTAGCTAGAAACTGTATTTTTGTCGATTTTTATTGAATTTGAACTATATTTCAACGTTTTTTGATGGTTCTGAGCCACCAAACACACTTAAAGCATGCAGAATCGACTCAGAATAGGAAAAGGAGACGTTTAGGTCAATTTTATGCATTCTGGCGTTCGTAGATACAAGAAAACTGTTAAAATTCTTCAGAAACGTCACTTTTGAAGTGTTTTTCTTGTACTTTTAAAGCCATAATCAGATACCCTACGGGCTCGGAAAGTGCAACGAAACCATCAAATTTTAGCTAGAAAACTGTATTTTTGTCGATTTTTATTGAATTTGAACTATATTTCAACGTTTTTTTGATGGTTCTGAGCCACCAAACACACTTAAAGCATGCAGAATCGACTCAGAATAGGAAAAGGAGACGTTTAGGTCAATTTTATGCATCTGGCGTTCGTAGATACAAGAAAACTGTTAAAATTCTTCAGAAACGTCACTTTTGAAGTGTTTTTCTTGTACTTTTAAGCCACTCAGATACCCTACGGGCTCGGAAAGTGCAACGAAACCATCAAATTTTAGCTAGAAACTGTATTTTTGTCGATTTTTATTGAATTTGAACTATATTTCAACATTTTTTGATGGTTCTGAGCCACCAAACACACTTAAAGCATGCAGAATCGACTCAGAATAGGAAAGGAGACGTTTAGGTCAATTTTATGCATTCTGGCGTTCGTAGATACAAAAAACTGTTAAATTCTTCAGAAACGTCACTTTTGAAGTGTTTTCTTGTATTTTAAGCCACTCAGATACCTACGGGCTCGGAAAGTGCAACGAAACCATCAAATTTAGCTAGAAACTGTATTTTTGTCGATTTTTATTGAATTTGAACTATATTTCAACGTTTTTTTGATGGTTCTGAGCCACAAACACACTTAAAGCATGCAGAATCGACTCAGAATAGGAAAAGGAGACGTTTAGGTCAATTTTATGCATTTGGCGTTCGTAGATACAAGAAAACTGTTAAAATTCTTCAGAAACGTCACTTTTGAAGTGTTTTCTTGTACTTTTAAGCCACTCAGATACCTCGGGCTCGGAAAGTGCAACGAAACCATCAAATTTTAGCTAGAAACTGTTATTTTGTCGATTTTTATTGAATTTGAACTATATTTCAACGTTTTTTGATGGTTCTGAGCCACCAAACACACTTAAAGCATGCAGAATCGACTCAGAATAGGAAAAGGAGACGTTTAGGTCAATTTTATGCATTTCTGGCGTTCGTAGATACAAGAAAACTGTTAAAATTCTTCAGAAACGTCACTTTTGAAGTGTTTTCTTGTACTTTTAAGCCATCAGATACCCTACGGGCTCGGAAAGTGCAACGAAACATCAAATTTTAGCTAGAAACTGTATTTTTGTCGATTTTTATTGATTTGACTATATTTCACGTTTTTTGATGGTTTGACCACCAAACACACTAAGCATGCAGAATCGACTCAGAATAGAAAAGGAGACGTTTAGTCAATTTTATGCATCTGGCGTTCGTAGATACAAGAAAACTGTTAAAATTCTCAGAAACGTCACTTTTGAGTGTTTTCTTGTACTTTTAAGCACTCAGATACCACGGTCGGAAAGTGCAACGAAACATCAAATTTTAGCTAGAAACTGTATTTTGTCGATTTTATGAATTTGAACTATATTTCAACGTTTTTGATGGTTTGAGCACCAAAACACTTAAAGCATGCAGAATCGACTCAGAATAGAAAAGGAGACGTTTAGGTCAATTTATGCATTCTGGCGTTCGTAGATACAAGAAAACTGTTAAAATTCTTCAGAAACGTCACTTTTGAAGTGTTTTCTTGTACTTTTAAGCCACTCAGATACCCTACGGGCTCGGAAAGTGCAACGAAACCATCAAATTTAGCTAGAAACTGTATTTTTGTCGATTTTTATTGAATTTGACTATATCAACGTTTTGTGGTCTGAGCCACCAAACACACTTAAAGCATGCAGATCGACTCAGATAGAAAAGGGACGTTTAGGTCAATTTTATGCATTGCGTTCGTAGATACAAGAAACTGTTAAATCTCGAAACGTCACTTTTGAATGTTTCTTGTACTTTTAGCCATCAGATCCTACGGCTCGAAGTGCAACGAAACATCAAATTTAGCTAGAAACGTATTTTGTCGATTTATGAATTTGAACTATATTCACGTTTTGATGTTTGAGCACCAAACACCTTAAGCATGCAGACGACTCAGAAAGGAAGGAGACGTTTAGGTCATTTTAGCATTCTGGCGTTGTAATACAAAATGTTAAAATTCTCGAACGTCACTTTGAGTGTTTCTTGTCTTTTAAGCATCAGATACTCGGGCTCGGAAAGTGCAACGAACCATCAAATTTTAGCTAGAACTGTATTTTGTCGATTTTTATTGATTTGAACTATATTTCACGTTTTTGATGTCTGAGCACCAAACCACTTAAAGCATGCAGAATCGATCAGAATAGAAAGGAGACGTTAGTCAATTAGCATCTGCGTTCGTAGTACAAAAACTGTAAAATTCTAGAACGCACTTTTGAGTTTCTTTCTTTAACCATCAGATACCTACGGGTCGGAAAGTGCAACGAAACATCAAATTACTAGAAACTGTATTTGCGATTTTATTGATTTGAACATTTTCAGTTTTGATGGTTCTGGCCAACACATTAAAGCATGCAGATCGTCAGAATAGAAAAGGACGTTTAGGCAATTTTATGCATTCTGCTTCGTAGATACAAAACTGTTAAAATTCAAAACGTCACTTTTGAGTGTTTCTTGTACTTTTAAGCCATCAGATCCTCGGTCGGAAGTGCAACGAAACCTCAAATTAGCTAAAACTGTATTTTCTTTATGAATTTGAACTATATTTCACTTTTGATGGTCTGAGCACAAACACCTTAAGATGCAATCGATCGATAGAAGGACGTTTAGGTCATTATGCATTGTCGTAGAACAGAAACTTAAAATCTTAGAACGTCATTGAATGTTTCTTGATTTAAGCTCAATACCCTACGGGCTCGAAAGTGCAACGAACCATCAATTTAGCTAGAAACTGTATTTTTGTCGATTTTATATTTATTATTCAGTTTTTGATGTCGAGCACAAAAACTTAAACTGCAGAATCGACCGATGAAGGGACTTTAGTCAATTTTATGCATTCTGGCGTTCGAAACAAGAAACTGTTAAATTCTCAAAACGTCTTTTGAAGTGTTTCTGACTTTTAACATCAGATACCCACGCTCGGAAAGGAACGAACATCAATTTTGCTAGAAAGATTTTGTCATTTTTAGAATTTGACATTTTCACGTTTTGATGTTCGACCACCAACACCTAAAGCGAAATCTCAGAATAGAAGAGACGTTTATCAATTTATTTCGCGTTGTAGATACAAGAAAACTGTTAAATCTCAAAACTCACTTTTGAAGTGTTCTTGTACTTTTAAGCATCAGATACCTACGGGCTCGGAAGTGCAACGAAACCATAAATTTTAGCTCACTTTTGAAGTGTTTTCTTGTACTTTTAAGCCACTCAGATACCCTACGGGCTCGGAAAGTGCAACGAAACCATCAAATTTTAGCTAGAAACTGTATTTTTGTCGATTTTTATTGAATTTGAACTATATTTCAACGTTTTTTGATGGTTCTGAGCCACCAAACACACTTAAAGCATGCAGAATCGACTCAGAATAGGAAAAGGAGACGTTTAGGTCAATTTTATGCATTCTGGCGTTCGTAGATACAAGAAAACTGTTAAAATTCTTCAGAAACGTCACTTTTGAAGTGTTTTCTTGTACTTTTAAGCCACTCAGATACCCTACGGGCTCGGAAAGTGCAACGAAACCATCAAATTTTAGCTAGAAACTGTATTTTTGTCGATTTTTATTGAATTTGAACTATATTTCAACGTTTTTTGATGGTTCTGAGCCACCAAACACACTTAAAGCATGCAGAATCGACTCAGAATAGGAAAAGGAGACGTTTAGGTCAATTTTATGCATTCTGGCGTTCGTAGATACAAGAAAACTGTTAAAATTCTTCAGAAACGTCACTTTTGAAGTGTTTTCTTGTACTTTTAAGCCACTCAGATACCCTACGGGCTCGGAAAGTGCAACGAAACCATCAAATTTTAGCTAGAAACTGTATTTTTGTCGATTTTTATTGAATTTGAACTATATTTCAACGTTTTTTGATGGTTCTGAGCCACCAAACACACTTAAAGCATGCAGAATCGACTCAGAATAGGAAAAGGAGACGTTTAGGTCAATTTTATGCATTCTGGCGTTCGTAGATACAAGAAAACTGTTAAAATTCTTCAGAAACGTCACTTTTGAAGTGTTTTCTTGTACTTTTAAGCCACTCAGATACCCTACGGGCTCGGAAAGTGCAACGAAACCATCAAATTTTAGCTAGAAACTGTATTTTTGTCGATTTTTATTGAATTTGAACTATATTTCAACGTTTTTTGATGGTTCTGAGCCACCAAACACACTTAAAGCATGCAGAATCGACTCAGAATAGGAAAAAGGAGACGTTTAGGTCAATTTTATGCATTCTGGCGTTCGTAGATACAAGAAAACTGTTAAAATTCTTCAGAAACGTCACTTTTGAAGTGTTTTCTTGTACTTTTAAGCCAATCAGATACCCTACGGGCTCGGAAAGTGCAACGAAACCATCAAATTTTAGCTAGAAACTGTATTTTTGTCGATTTTTATTGAATTTGAACTATATTTCAACGTTTTTTTGATGGTTCTGAGCCACCAAACACACTTAAAGCATGCAGAATCGACTCAGAATAGGAAAAGGAGACGTTTAGGTCAATTTTATGCATTCTGGCGTTCGTAGATACAAGAAAACTGTTAAAATTCTTCAGAAACGTCACTTTTGAAGTGTTTTCTTGTACTTTTAAGCCACTCAGATACCCTACGGGCTCGGAAAGTGCAACGAAACCATCAAATTTTAGCTAGAAACTGTATTTTTGTCGATTTTTATTGAATTTGAACTATATTTCAACGTTTTTTGATGGTTCTGAGCCACCAAACACACTTAAAGCATGCAGAATCGACTCAGAATAGGAAAAGGAGACGTTTAGGTCAATTTTATGCATTCTGGCGTTCGTAGATACAAGAAAACTTTAAAATTCTTCAGAAACGTCACTTTTGAAGTGTTTTTCTTGTACTTTTAAGCCACTCAGATACCCTACGGGCTCGGAAAGTGCAACGAAACCATCAAATTTTAGCTAGAAACTGTATTTTTGTCGATTTTTATTGAATTTGAACTATATTTCAACGTTTTTTGATGGTTCTGAGCCACCAAACACACTTAAAGCATGCAGAATCGACTCAGAATAGGAAAAGGAGACGTTTAGGTCAATTTTATGCATTCTGGCGTTCGTAGATACAAGAAAACTGTTAAAATTCTTCAGAAACGTCACTTTTGAAGTGTTTTCTTTTACTTTTAAGCCACTCAGATACCCTACGGGCTCGGAAAGTGCAACGAAACCATCAAATTTTAGCTAGAAACTGTATTTTTGTCGATTTTTATTGAATTTGAACTATATTTCAACGTTTTTTGATGGTTCTGAGCCACCAAACACACTTAAAGCATGCAGAATCGACTCAGAATAGGAAAAGGAGACGTTTAGGTCAATTTTATGCATTCTGGCGTTCGTAGATACAAGAAAACTGTTAAAATTCTTCAGAAACGTCACTTTTGAAGTGTTTTCTTGTACTTTTAAGCCACTCAGATACCCTACGGGCTCGGAAAGTAATAATAATAATAATAATAATAATAACGTTTATTGTCCAAACAGAACCTTGTTCCAATTACAGGACAACGAAGAAAAAGAAAAAACACATAAATACATTAAATACATTAAACAAACCTCACATTTCCTACACTGACTTAACTAACATTGGTGTATTTATTCTACTTCTACTTCACAGAAACATTCTAATATACTTTTGAGTTTGTCATGGTTTATATCACAGTCGGCGGATATCTTGTTAAACAAATTACACATTGAGTATATCGGCGATTTTGTCAACAAATTGGTTCGAGGCGTCTTCAACTGAAATGTAGGAGTGCTTCTACCTTGATAACTCGGAATCCTATAGCAGATGTTTTCAAGAATGTCTGGCGCGTCAATCCTGTTGTGTAAGATATTGTACAGAAATTTTATAGACGTCCTTTCTCTTCTTATTCTTAATGGTAAAATTTGGAACCTTTTCAGCAATTCAGATTGAGGACAACCTCTTACAGGATAGACTTTGTCACATTTATATGCCAGAAATTTTAAATAGCGTCTCTGTATTTTTTCCAAATTGTCAATATGTACATCGTATATTGGCGACCAAATGATGGAACCATATTCTAAAATTGATCTCACATATGAGTTGTACAAAACACTGATACAATTACTATTCCAGAAATCATGTGAATTTCTAATAACAAACCCTAAGAACCTGAACGCTTTATTTATCGAGTTGTTAATATGCTCCACAAAGGACAAAGTGGTGTCAAGTGTAATTCCTAGATCAGTAGTACTCTCACAGCGACAAAGTAATTTGCTGTTAATTTTGTAATCGTACAACGTGATACACTTCCTTCTGGTAAACGTCATTATCTTGCATTTGTCTTGGGCTACTTTGAATCGGTTTAATGTGCAGTGTTCCACAATTCTGTCCATATCCCTTTGGAGGTCGTACGCATCATCCAAATTTTTGATCTCCTTAAAAATCTTTATGTCGTCAGCAAATAAAAGAAGCCTTGTAGATGGAGAAACAGGAAAATCATTTAAAAAAATTAGGAATAATAAGGGACCCAAGTTACTACCTTGAGGTACACCCGATCTAACGGTATACGTCTTAGATGTAAATCCATTATACTGAACGTATTGTTGCCGATTACTTATGTAGTCAGTAAATAGCAACACCAATGTGTCGCAGAAACCCATAGTTCTTAATTTCTGTAAGAGTAAATTATGGTCAATGGTGTCAAAAGCCTTATGAATGTCTAAATATCCCACATCTACCTGTCCATTTCTGTCTAACACCTCCGATAAATACTGCACTAATACGAATAGATTAGTTGTCGTGGATCGGCCTTTTACAAACCCATGCTGAATGATGGAAATTGTGTTTTTTATTTGAAAATAAATGTGATTATACAACACAATTTCAAATAATTTTGAAAAGTTACAGATAATTGAAATCGGCCTGTAATTTGAAATTATATCCGCATCACTGGATTTAAGTATGGGACAGATTTTAGCTACCTTCCACATTTTAGGAAAGATTCCTGTGCGCAAAGATAGGTTAAATATTGTGCATAAGGGTTTCGAAAATACAGAAATGCAGTCCTTCACGATGAATGATGGTATTCCATCATCTCCAGAAGTAAATTTACTACTAAGTTTTTTAGCAGCTGTACGAATATCTTCTTCCGTAATTTCTCGGATAATAACATCAGCAGGACTATGTGTATAATTCTGAGGTGGAATTGGCCTTGAGTCAATAAAGGTACTACCAAAAAATTGTGAAAAAGCATCGAGTATATCCTGTGGATTATTATAAACTTTGTCTTGGTAGTACATATTACTGGGTATACGTTTTTGATTGCGTTTAGTTTTGATGTAATTCCAAAATTTGGTTGGATCTGTGCTAATAGTGATTTGGATGTCGGTTAGGTAACCCCTGTAACATTGACGTGACAGCTTCTTAATTTGTTTACGCAACGATAATAGTTCTGTCCGCAAATAATCAGACGACTGTGATTTAGAAAGTTTGTAGATACGTTCTTTCTTTTTTATTAAATTGATAAGTTCTGTCGAAAACCATGCCGGAAAGTACCTAGTTATGTTTTGTTTACGTATAGGAATATAAAAGGAAAAGATTTCATACAATGTAGTATAAAAGCTGTTACAAGCTTCATTCACATCAGTGGATTTCTCTAGGAAATTAAAGTCAACTTGTGCTAAATGTTGATAAAGAAGAGCAAAGTTAGCTTTCCGATAATTGAACTGACAACTATGTGGATTATAATTGTGCACCTTTTGTTTTTTCATGTTGACTTTGAGGCAACAATTTAGGGATGGATGGTGAAAATCTAGATCGACAAGAGGTGTCAATTCCTCAGTTATAAAGCAGTCAATGTTGCTCATAAATAAATCTAAAAGCCTTTGGTTTCTATTAAGGACTTTATTAAATTGTTTTAAATTTAAAAATTGCATCAGATGATTCAATACTGAGGTTCTAAAATCACGATTATTGCTGAGTGAGAAATAAGGTGCATTAAAATCTCCAACCATAACAATTGACTCATTTTTATCACTATTTAAACTATCCATACCACATATAATATCAATTAGTTCTTCATATTCACCATTAGATAACTGTGGAGGTACGTAAAGAGCAAATAATAACACATACCTACCCGGATTAAGATTTAATTTAAGACAAAGCATGTCAACAAGGGAGGGTATATTAACAGGCGACTTAATTTGCGTGCAGGAGAAACTATCATCAACAGCAATGAGTACACCACCTCCCCTACTAAGTCCAGTGGAGTGAAAAGCTCTGTCAGTACGAAATATTCTATAATTAGCTGGAAGTACTTCACTGTTTAAAATTGAGGAATCAAGCCAAGTCTCGGTCAAAACTATTATGTCGTATTCAGTAACAGACGCATTTAAATTTAACTCTAACAATTTAGACTTCATACCACCAACATTTTGATAATAAAGATTTAACAATTTGAAGTGCCCCGAAAGATCCTCTAGTCAGGCTGAGTTACCAGAAGTTGTAGTTTCAGATAGCTTATTAGGAGAAACTGCAGAAGGAATGTTGAATAGATCTTCTTTCAATTTTGCAACAGCAAATTTGTGGGCAAAGCATTTGTTAAAATCCCATACCGCATGATCAACTTGAATATCAAATTTATATGTTCCTCTTAAGTGTACACAATTTGAACAACGCAAGTCTTTGCTGTCCTTTGAAAGAGTACAATTTTTTAACTCATGGGGCCCAGAGCAGAGGGGACAGCTAAGTTGTTTTTTACATTGTTTTGAGCCGTGGTTAAAACCATTACATCTGAAGCATCTCTTAACGGAAACACCATCATAAACAGTACAACCATTAAGCCCTACGAGAATGTGACCAACATCTAACAGCTTTTTATATGATTCTAAGTCAACAGTGCACTCAGCTTGTAATGTTTTTGTACCCCTAGATGTTTCCCAACACTTGTGCACCTGAACTATCGAATCTTTCTTAAATATTCCTGAATTCTGGGTTATGGCATAGTTAGAAACTTCTGTGTGATCCAGACCTTCTGGAATACCGACAATTCTCACACGAGGTAATACCGGAGTGGATTTTCTGATACTATAATTCTGACGAAGCTTATCATCAGCCAGATTAGCCAATTTATCACTTTCAGATTTATTTAGGCAATTGATAACTACCCGCCGTTTGACACCGTCTTGACTTTATTTATTTTAATGTTAGATGATAAAGGTTTAATTGATTGTAGTACATCAGCTTTAGTTTGTTGAATGGACTGTGCAGTGTTTTTTGGTTTAATAATGACGCTAGACACCGGAGTATTTTGTACCTTTTGGCTATAAGTACCTTCCTCAAAATTAACTGATTTATTATCATTTGTGACTAATCTGATCAAGTCTATGTTACTGCATTTTAAATTATCAATCTCACTACGTAATGATTGAATTTCATCACGGATATTAACAGTGCTTGATATCATATTCATAAGGTCGGCATTGTTTTTCTTGACGGTTTCCAAATCTGTACGTAAAGTTGCGAACACATTTTTTAACGATTCAGATTCAGAAGTAATTGTACATTTTACCACTTCCGCCACAGATTCTGCAATACAATTTGAGTCAAGATAATGATGGTATAAGGCTATTTTAAGCTGACTATTACAATCAGCACATAACAGTTTTAGATGTCCTGAACGTTTGTGGGCTCTGCTCACAACTGCAATTTCATCGGGTAATATTATTATTATTATTATTATTAATATTAGTTTGTATAGAGTAGAGCTCGTAGAAGCTATTATACTCTTTAGATTTCAATATTCTGTATTACCAAGAATAAAATTTATCAATGCGATTTTTAAATACGTTTACACTTTCAGACTTTATAATTTCATCTGGCAATTTATTCCAATCTTTGATTATGCGGGTGGAGAAGAAGTTTTTCCTGATATTTGTTTTACAACGAGGTACGACTAATGTTAATCGGTGTCCACGTAATCTCACATCTTGCCTTATAGTAAAATAGTTTTCCCCTTCTTTTCCCATTTGCAAAATCTTGAAACAGTATATTAAATCTCCTCTTTTCTTTCTGTCCATGAGTGAAGGAAGTTTCATTAAAATTAAACGGTTTTCGTAGCTAGGTCTTCTAAAACCATAGCACCATCTCGTATATCTTCGCTGTACATTTTCATAACTTCTCATATCCTGTATTCTGTCAGGAAACCACACAACAGAGCCAAATTCTAAAATTGGTCTTACATATATTCTGAATAACTTAGCCATTAAAGATGTATTAGATTTTGCAAAAGTTTTATGTAGTATATACATACGACTATTCGCTTTCTTAACCTGTTTTAGTACATGATTAGCCCATGACAAATTTCTATGAATTAAGATACCCAAATCATTGTGTTCTGTAACAGTACGTAAGCTTTCCCCCTGTATTCTATAACAAAATTCCGGGTTTTTCTTACCAACATGCATCACTACACATTTATTACTGTTTAGAGGAATACCCCACTTTTCACTCCATTCATAAATCTTATTGAGATCATTTTGTAAAATATGTGCATTAATAGTCGTGTTATATAATTTTATATCGTCTGCATACATTGCACAAGTTGAAACAATAGATTGAGGTATGTCAGCTGTGTAGAGAAGGAACAATTTTGGACCTAAAACGGAACCTTGAGGTACTCCGCTTAGTACGTTATAAACGTCACTCAAACTTTTATCAACTTTTACTGAAAAAGTTCTATTACTAAGAAAGCACTCTATCCACGCAAGCAATCGTCCACTAATACCATACGATTTCAGTTTTAAAATGAGCAAATGTATGGGCACTTTGTCAAATGCCTTAGAAAAATCTAAATAAAGGATGTCAAAGGTTTCTGAATTATCTAGAGATGATGACCAGTCATTTAGGCAAGACAATAAATTTGACTCGATAGACCTGCCCTTGGTGAATCCATGCTGTTGACTAGGAATCAGAGCATGTTTGTTCATAAAATTTTCTAACTCGTCCACAATAATGGATTCCATTATTTTAACCGCTGGACACGTAAGGCTAATTGGCCTATAATTTTTAACTTCAAGTTTGTTACCTTCTTTATATACTGGGCAAATGTATGCAGTTTTCCAATCCTCAGGTAAGGCAGATGAGTTAAACGACTGCTCCATTATTAAATGCAAAGGTACCGACAACTGACGACTACAATGTTTTAATATAGCGGGGGGTATTTTGTCAGGTCCAGGACAGGCAGTGTCTTTAATTGTTTGCAACTTTTTAAAAACAGATTTTGTATCAAAGCTGATATTAATATCTTCCTTATCCATATTTCTGCAATTGAATAATGGTAATGGATGATGAGCATTGCTATATGACTGGGAGAAAAACTGTGCCAAATAGTTTGCGGTTTCATGATCACTGGTAGTTAATGAGCAATCAGGACGACTTAGTCTCATTATTTTTTTTCAGTGGACAATACACGTCTTATATATTTAAATAAGACTTTCGGATTTTTACTTTCAATTATATGATCTTCGTAATTAATTCTAGCACATTTGGTTTTCCTAGTTAAAATATTGGAGAGTAGTCTGTGTGAAACATAATCAACTGCCAATTTAGATCTTTTAAATTTTTGCCAGAGGGCTTTCTTTCGCTTTACTAACAGAAATAATTCGTCATTTATCCAAGGCTTTGAAGGATTGGTTATATAAGTTTTCGAACGGGAACATTTTTCCTTCAATCTTAGTATGATGGCACTAAATCTTAACCAATTTTCATTTACATCCACCGAAGAAAGTTCGGCATTCCAGTTTATATTATCTAATAAAGCACCAAATCTATCAAACTCCAGAAAAATTTTTGTTACTGATGTCTTTTTGGGTACAATATTTATATCAGTTTGCAAATTTAACCTTAAGAACACATGATCCGATTTACCAATAGGTGGTAAATATTCCAGGTTAATAGCTAAATTAGAATCAGAAACAAAAATTAGGTCAAGAAGACTAGGATTTTGCCCATCACGATAACGAGTATATTCTTCTACAATTTGAACCGCATGAGTATTTGTTAAAAAATCGATTAAAAGTTGACTAGATGTGGATACATTTAAATCGTAATGAAGATGCCAAGATATATCAGGAAGATTAAAATCACCGAGAACAATATTGTTATTGTATGTAAGAAATAAGTTAGTAAGAAAAGCAAATAGTTCTTTATCGTTATCAAAATTCGAGTTTGATGGTCGATAAACACAACCACAAATAAGGGAGAAATTTTGTAATGTAATGGACAAGAAAAGACATTCTACGCCACGCAAGTTATTAGGAATAACAGTAACTTTAAACTGCGAAAATACATTATTTTTTAAATATATGCAAACTCCTCCGCCTCTCATTCCTATTCTATCACATCTATAAAGTGTATAACCAGGAATGTCAACAAGTGAGTCACTATGATTTTCAGTTAACCACGTTTCGGCCACTGCCATAATATGCGGATTGTATAGCTGAACGACAACAATTAAATCTTCATATTTCGCTGGTAAACTATCTAAATTTGTGTAGCAACAGCACCAGTTGTTTAGGAGAGATGAACAATTGGAATAAGAAATGAAATCATCGGAGACGTTTCCAGATTCAGGATCTTTATTTATTAAATGACTATCCTTATTTACTGATGACTTTAATTGCTACGGTTTGAGTAACATATTCTTTTTAAATTTTTCGACCTCACGCTGATAGACTGGACAGGATAAATCCCACGCGCCATGTTTCACATCTAATAACTCTTTCCTTTCATTTACAGCCTTGACACAATTTACGCATTTGGGAGAATCTGGTTTGCAGTTTGCTGGAGTATGACTTGGGTCAACATAGTCACCACATTTTGGGCAGGATTTTTTATTTGAGCAATATTTCGAAGTGTGATGAAAACCGTTACAATTGTAGCAACGCAGAATTGCAATTGCATCAAAAATATAGCAATGATCGTAACCTATAAACAAATCACCAACTTTTATCAGAGTATCATACGAAGTTTTATCCAACTGAATTATCGCTTGATAAAGTCTGGAATTTTTCTTGGTGGGGAAAACTTTTATAACCGAACATTCGATATTCAAATTAATTCCAGTACAATTGTTGCGAATTGCATGTTCAACAAACTCAACAATCTCTTGGTTTTCGTAAGTCTCAGTCATACCCACAATTTTAATACGAGGCTGAGCACCTTTTACCTCCTTAATCTCATAATTTTCGGCTAGTTTTTCCGATGCAATCAACTTAAAGCGTTGGTTCTCTTCCTTAGAAGAAAACCCAACAAGAACACCACCATCTTTCATATTTTTGACTTTCGACAATGTTAAATTTGAATCAACAGTATTTATATTTTTGTTAATATCAACTTTCGTTTTAGTAACAGGTTGCTGGGAATTTTTTGGTTTCACAATAACCGCTGGTTGAGTCTTATTCTTTATAATTTCTGAATAACTAGGATGTTCTATAACAGGTTCAGACAATTTAGATTCCGCTATTTTAAGAAAATTTGATTTCAGATCAGAAAAAACAGAGTTTAAATTATTGAGCATTTCAGAATATTAATAATCCCAAACACGAAAAATGCATCGGTTTTTCACAACCATCACAAAATACAGCAATGTCTGGATCAACACCTGCCGAGCAACTTGGACAAACTGGAGAAATTGGGGAGAAACTAGATCTACTCATGGTAATAAAGCAGAAAAATATAACCTATAAAATGAGTGCGAAATGTAAACAAATAATTGACACAAGTGGCTAATAGAGCGCCGCGCCGGAAAGGCGCGGCAAATGCACGAAACACAAACAATAACAATGAATCGGTTAAATTAAAAGTCACTTATAAAGCGATAAAATTTCACAAACAGCTTGAAAAACTGTTTGGCTCATAAGAGCAACCTATAGAGTGACTGAAAAACACGACTCACCAAATTAAACAATCATAAATACACATGAAAACTATCCACAAAAATAATGCACTGTCAACTGTCACAAAAATAGGTCAATAGAAAGTGCAACGAAACCATCAAATTTTAGCTAGAAACTGTATTTTTGTCGATTTTTATTGAATTTGAACTATATTTCAACGTTTTTTGATGGTTCTGAGCCACCAAACACACTTAAAGCATGCAGAATCGACTCAGAATAGGAAAAGGAGACGTTTAGGTCAATTTTATGCATTCTGGCGTTCGTAGATACAAGAAAACTGTTAAAATTCTTCAGAAACGTCACTTTTGAAGTGTTTTCTTGTACTTTTAAGCCACTCAGATACCCTACGGGCTCGGAAAGTGCAACGAAACCATCAAATTTTAGCTAGAAACTGTATTTTTGTCGATTTTTATTGAATTTGAACTATATTTCAACGTTTTTTGATGGTTCTGAGCCACCAAACACACTTAAAGCATGCAGAATCGACTCAGAATAGGAAAAGGAGACGTTTAGGTCAATTTTATGCATTCTGGCGTTCGTAGATACAAGAAAACTGTTAAAATTCTTCAGAAACGTCACTTTTGAAGTGTTTTCTTGTACTTTTAAGCCACTCAGATACCCTACGGGCTCGGAAAGTGCAACGAAACCATCAAATTTTAGCTAGAAACTGTATTTTTGTCGATTTTTATTGAATTTGAACTATATTTCAACGTTTTTTGATGGTTCTGAGCCACCAAACACACTTAAAGCATGCAGAATCGACTCAGAATAGGAAAAGGAGACGTTTAGGTCAATTTTATGCATTCTGGCGTTCGTAGATACAAGAAAACTGTTAAAATTCTTCAGAAACGTCACTTTGAAGTGTTTTCTTGTACTTTTAAGCCACTCAGATACCCTACGGGCTCGGAAAGTGCAACGAAACATCAAATTTTAGCTAGAAACTGTATTTTTGTCGATTTTTATTGAATTTGAACTATATTTCAACGTTTTTTGATGGTTCTGAGCACCAAACACACTTAAAGCATGCAGAATCGACTCAGAATAGGAAAAGGAGACGTTTAGGTCAATTTTATGCATTCTGGCGTTCGTAGATACAAGAAAACTGTAAAATTCTTCAGAAACGTCACTTTTGAAGTGTTTTCTTGTACTTTTAAGCCACTCAGTACCTACGGGCTCGGAAAGTGCAACGAAACCATCAAATTTTAGCTAGAAACTGTATTTTTGTCGATTTTTATTGAATTTGAACTATATTTCAACGTTTTTTGATGGTCTGAGCACCAAACACAC
This sequence comes from Zophobas atratus, assembly GCA_022388445.1. Lineage (NCBI taxonomy): Eukaryota > Metazoa > Arthropoda > Insecta > Coleoptera > Tenebrionidae > Zophobas > Zophobas atratus. The sequence goes on along the minus strand of JAKCWB010000158.1, from coordinate 2,258 downwards.
TTAAAGCATGCAGAATCGACTCAGAATAGGAAAAGGAGACGTTTAGGTCAATTTTATGCATTCTGGCGTTCGTAGATACAAGAAACTGTTAAAATTCTTCAGAAACGTCACTTTTGAAGTGTTTTCTTGTATTTTAAGCACTCAGATACCCTACGGGCTCGGAAAGTGCAACGAAACCATCAAATTTAGCTAGAAACTGTATTTTTGTCGATTTTATTGAATTTGAACTATATTTCAACGTTTTTTGATGGTTCTGAGCACCAAACACACTTAAAGCATGCAGAATCGACTCAGAATAGGAAAAGAAGTTTAGGTCAATTAGCATTCTGCGTTCGTAATACAAGAACTGTTAAATTCTCAAACGTCCTTTGAGTGTTTTCTTGTATTTAAGCCACCAGATACCTACGCTCGAAGTGCAACGAACATCAATTTAGCTAGAAACTGTATTTGTCGATTTTTATTGAATTAACTTATTTCACTTTGATGGTTCTGAGCACCAACACACTTAAAGAGCAGAATCGACAGAATAGGAAAGAGCGTTTAGTCAATTTTATGCATTCTGGCGTCGAGATCAAGAAACTGTTAAATTCTCAGAAACGTCACTTTTGAAGTGTTTTTTGTACTTAAGCCATCAGATACCTACGGGTCGGAAAGTGCAACGAAACCATCAAATTTTAGCTAGAAACTGTATTTTTGTCGATTTTTATGAATTGAACTATATTTCAACTTTTTGATGGTTCGAGCACAACACCTTAAAGCATGCAGAATCGACTCAGAATAGAAAAGGAGACGTTTAGGTCAATTATGCATTCTGGCGTTCGTAGATACAAGAAAACTGTTAAAATTCTCAAACGTCACTTTGAAGTGTTTTCTTGTACTTTTAAGCCATACTATATTTAACGTTTGAGTTGCCACCAAACACACTTAAGCTGAGATCGACTCGAATGGAAAGGAGACGTTAGTCAATTTTATGCTTCTGTTTTGTGTTAATAGAAAATTATTAATTTTTGATTCTACTTCAAATTTTATGTATTTTAAGCACTCAGAATACGGCTGGAAAGTTAACGAATATCATTTTGCTAGAACGAATATTTGTAATTTTATTAATGAACTATTTTAATTTTTTTGTGTTTTAACCACAACTTACAGGGCGAATCACGAAACTAAATAGAAAGTTTTAGGTCATTTTTGATTTGGTCTATAAGAAATTTAAATTTTCAGAAACCACTTGAAAGTATCTATCGCTCGAATTAGAAAGAACTTAGTCAATTTATCCTTCGGTCGTAAGTCAAGAAACTTAAAATTTTAGCAAAACGTACTTTTGTGATTTTTATTGAATTAACTAATTTCAACTTTTGGTTCGGAGCAACAAAAATTAAAGCTAGAACGAATGGATGGAAGTTTTAGTCAATTTATATTTTGGTTTTATACGAACTGTTAAATTTTCAGAACTACTTTTGATGGTTTCTATACATTAAAGCACTTTAGTCATATCGAAATGCAGATGACCATAATTTTAGTAAAACTGTTATTTTTGTCCGTTTTTAATTTGATTAATTTCAAACTTTTTAGTTCTGAGAATAACTTATCCATAATCAGCTAGAAAGAATTAGGTCGATTTTTATGATTTGTTTCGTTTTAATGATAAGTTCAAAATTCTTAAAAGCATTTGACAGTTTCTTAAATTTAGCATCAATACTAGGATCGGAGCTTGCAATGAAAACATTTAATTCTTAAGAAAACTGTTATTTTGATTTATTTTTGTTTTAAGCCACTAGATCCTCGGCCGGAAAGTAACGAAACCATCAAATTTTATAGAAAGATTGTATTTTTGATATTATTAATTGATACATTAAACTTTTAATGTCTGACAAACAATTTTAAGTCATTTACATCAGTACGTAGATCGAAATTAAAATCATAGCATTTGGTTTATTGAATTTAAATATTCAACGTCATTGAGTTACATTACTTTAAAGCTCGATCGTAGGATGAATAAGAACCTATCAATTTTAGCTTGAACTGATTTGTCGAATTTTTATAATTTGAACTATTTTAAGTTTTTTGATTTACACCAAACACTTAAACTGGACTGAAGTCAGAAAAAGACTTTAGGTAAATTTAATTATCGTTGTGATTCAAGAAACTGTTTAAATTTTCAGAACGACTTTAAGTGTATCTATTTAGATAGAACCTACGGCTAAATGCAACGAACCATCAAATTTTACAGAAACTGTATTTTTCGATTATTGATATTT